>JAOVYV010000001.1:20529216-20540676 GCA_025674545.1 Hassar affinis | reverse complement strand
AAGGAGGCCCTACACCATACTAATAAATTATTGTGGTCTAAAATGACAGGTGTTTCAGTTTCATTGTCTAACCCCTGGTTTTTTTTTTTCAAAATACCCGACAAGGACACAACAAAGCACAACTGGTCTCACGCCATTCTTCCTGGATGAGACAATACTATGGAATCAATATCAGACTCGTACTGACCAGCAAAGGGTAAAAATGAATAAAACATGGACACCCAGATAGAGCAGTATGTACTGTTCAGGAGAATCTAGCCTTGAACTGAAGCCTGTACACTCAGCAATGAGACTGGCAGAATGTTCTGAAGCCATGTGGAACAATACACTGAACTGTACTTTAACTTTATGGCAATAAAGCTGTCCATTTCAACATTATAGAAAATCCTAATGATGACAAATTTATTTTATTCATTTATAAGTCAGTTTACTGAAATGTATCAACAATAATATACTGTGTTCTGGTGCAAGACCGAGTTTATATAGGTCTAGAACATCGTAAAGATGAATAGCGATGAAATGCTTTTCAAAGGACTAGCACTACGTTTTGGTCAGATTACAGGAAAAATGGCACAAGTCCATTAATTCAGTCATAAAACATTTAATCAGTTTACACATGCTATTTTTTGGTGTTCTACTTAAGAAATTAGGGCGAAAAAATATTCATTACCTTACATGCACAATTACCATAACACAAAAATAACATTTAACTGATATTTGTGTTACAACAGCATACCACCACACAATGGAACACACACGAAATAAGAGCTAGGTACACCTTGTAAATGGAGACTCTGTTCTGAAATATTAATAGTGGCTAATTACAGTATTGGCACCGGGACAAAGAAACTAACAAGGAACTGGACATATGAAACGTTATCATTTTCTTTGTGAGAAAAAAGCAGATAAACAGAAAATAACCAATGTTACAAACAATGACAACAAACTTAATGGGACAAAGTTCATTCAAAATGAAAGCTAAAAAAAGCCTAAAGAACAGCCAGAAGTAAGCAAGTAAGCAAAAGGTTCCATAGACTATGAGCAATACATTGGCATAAAACTGGACTTGATCTTTCTAAAAATCCTCCTCTGTGTAATTTCTCCCAAAATGACATAGCGGCTCTCCTAGAGTGAATAAGCCTTAAGGAATTACTCACCGTCCACGGAATCACTTGTTCATCCAATGATTTCTCTACTCCACACATGCACATTTCCATATAATCAGCAAAGTCTGTCAGAAATTCCAGTTTCTTCCCAGAACAGAAAGTATTTTTTTGTTCTGGAGTCCTTCAATCTAAACGGTCCTGTCTGCACACAAGACCAATGTACAGCTAAGAACTCAAAAATAACCAACCTGTTTTATTATTCCCTTAGCTACTACTTCAAATGACTGTGACTTTCCTGTTAAATGCAGCTTCCAATGCGCCCCTAGAAGTCCAGGAAAATGTGGCATAAATGGTGCCAAACAGTAGAAACTCAGTATATCTGGAAGATTTGTGAAGTCCCCCAATAAAAAGGCAGCTCCCTGTCCAAGGGGTGGGAAAGAAAGCAAGAGGCAAGCTGAACCAAGGCAGGCAGGGTATGACCAGGCTGAAATGAAGCCTACACACAGTAAATTAATCATATTGTGCACTCAAAAAGCCTGCTCCTTTCAGTGGCTGGATCGGGTTCCCTGGCCTCTACACTTACATGGCTGCTTTCCCCCCCCCAAGAATTTAGATTATTCAAAGGGCAAAGTTTCCTCTAGCAATCATCAATGACTGCCTCATATGAAAATACAGCAGCCGTTTAAATGTGTACATTTAATACAAATCAGTCCAGTGAAGCAAGATGGGTATTCACAACTCTGAGCCTGGTTTTAACCCCAGAGGATCAAAAGATTGTTGTGGTCCCCATGAAGTAAAAGGCAAAGGCAAAAATGCACTGAGATGAAACAAGAAAGAAACTGAGCTATACCTAGATGTGAGAATAAAGCTAGGGAAATGACATTAGAAAGGACTTGAGCCATTTGAAATGCCTGAGGTGTATATTTCATGTGGCATTCTGCTCAAAGTGGAGAGTTTTCTATTCTATCAGCCGGCTCTGATAAACATTTGCTTGGCCATAACTGTGGATTTCACAACCACATCCTTGCCCATGTACTAAACCACAGGCTAGTGTTCCAGCCAGAGTATAACACTAAAAGAGTGAAAGAATTTGGACTTGTAAATTTTAAGCAGGCATTTAAACCACCATTTAAATGCATCTTTGCAGTTCTTCTGAGAATGTCTATCCATTAGACGGAAAAAGGAAAATGAGGAAGTCCAAATTTAAGACGAGAGGGAAAATACCATAAGCAGGCTGTGTGTCTGGCTGGGGATGGAACTGGACTGGAAATTGTCCCAAAGAGATCAGTTGTACAAAATGTACAGATACTGGCTACAGATACAATGTAATTAGTACAGAACTAATAGAAAAAAGAGCTAAGGCTGAAAAACAGAGTTAAGGCTGTGGTCGCTCAAATGCTAGGCAGAAAATTACACAGTGTAGAACTTGTGAGTAGTGACCGAGTACGTCCTGTGGCTTGACTCAAAGCCAGTTGCCACTAATTTTAGCCTTGTCTATTCAAAGTGGCCAGACGAACTGTATTACTGATATGATTCCATTCTTACCCAAACATGTGGAAATGTGTTCAGAGCCTATTAATAAAACTATTTTATTACTAATTATGTAGTCAGTCACAACACGTCAGTTATCAGAATTGCTGAATGAATGCGTTTCTTCATATACAAATTTTGTAGCTCCTTCCACTTAGTAACTCTTTAGAACAGAAGTACATTAAGAAATGTGAAGGTGACACAAATATCCCCAATGTCACAAACACAATTTCATGCTGACCAACTCCACCTTAATATAAATCTAACCTAACTTAAAAAATAGCATCATGCTATTAATAAAATTACAGATGTCTTAGCATACAGTATCAAACCATACAGTTTAGCTAAAGTCTAACATTTCCTCTCATCAGCCCTCAGAAGAAAAACCCTCAATTTGACGATCTCTTACCTTATTGTTCGAACAGAAAGGCAGTACTTCCACATCAGATTCAACATGGCCAGGTCATCATTCACCTGGTTGCTCCAAATATTTTCTCATCCCCTCAAAAAAGTTTCTTTTGATTCTTTAAATCCAAAAGCAAAACAAGAACATGAAAGCTAGATTGCTGTACGAGGCACCTTAGTCACGAACACCTCTGCCATCTGGAAAATCTGTTCCTTCCACGTCGTTCCTTCGCTTGACCACAGTGTTTAACGCTTGAGAAGCCTCAAGCAGAGAGAGAGAGTGAGAGAACAAGACAAAGAGAGAGAAATGATGAACTCAAACCAGTTCCAGTTACTGCTGTCGTTGCTGGTGTGTTCAATTCGCTTTCATTTTGTAGCCAAACCAAACTGTTCCGTTCAGGGAGGTTGCTAGGCAGGGCTTTGAGATTACCAAGTATGGCTAGCAGCTAAGCAGAACTCAGACATGCCATGCCTTACTTCTCTAAAGTCAGATATCCGATACAGAATGTTGTATCTCCTAATTTAAAGCCTTTCCTCTGTACAGACATCACTTTTTCCAGCTCTGCATTACAGCTTCTCATGTGCTGGGAGAAGCCCTGTTCCCTTTGGTGTTTGGTGTAAGTGACTAAAGCCACATGTGATCTTGAAGAAGATCAGGACAATCCTGTTCTGATCAGTGTTCGTGCTCTGAGGTGACACACTGCTTCATTTAATCAGTCTTAATAAAGTAAACTGTGTAGTAATGGAACATCGCGATGAGTTTGATTTGTGGTCAGGGAGTCACTCTGAAAAATGTATTTAAAGACCACTCCTGTTAAGGAGAGTATGAGGTCATCATTCAGGGCTGTGAGTGAATGTCCAAGAAAGAAAATCCACAACCTGAAATGGGTTAGTCTCAAACTGTAAATTAAAACCACACAGGCATAGTCCAGGAACCCTGAGACCATGAAGGGAAAGCAATGGAGCAGAGGAAAAGCAAAACTCATTTCCTATTTGAAGCTTATAACAAGTAAAAAAAAAAAGAGCACTGCAAAGAAAATTAAAGGATAGGAATGCTGAAAAGGAGGTGCATGAGGAAGAGAGAAATGTTAGAGAGAATATGCGACCAAGGGAAAGCAATATCAAATGCTGCTTCAGGGTGAAAGTTTTTTCACTATTGCTACTGGAACCATGTTAGCAGAATCAACCCTCACCCCCACCCCATGATGTCTTTATTTGATTCATCATGTTGCATGTGTAGAAGAATAGGTGGCCTGAGGCTAAATTCTGAAACTGTATACCCCAAAGAAACAGGAACAGCACAGGGAGAACCACATTTCAGCACAGAAACTGTTTCCCAAAGGCACTCTATGATGTCTCTGTGTGGATCTGAGTTTATACACCCAGAACTGAAGATAAAATGCTCTTTTTCATATGCATTCCCATTATCATTTGACATGTTTGGCAACTGTTTCAGTGACATGTGATGTGCTGAGACAAAGTGCTAATGTCTGCACAGCCTCCTCCATCTGACTATGACAGTAACACCCTCCACCACGTCCTCCCATTAGCACAAACATGTACACACACACACACACAGGCCAGTTTTCCTGTTTCATAAGCCTTCAAATCTTTGGCAGCCGTAGACAATGTGGGGGGAAAAAGCTACACATGACCACAAAGACCCTGCCAACATACTTTCCCCCTATGTCTCTCACACACTTGTGAACACAGTTTTTTTTGCAACATAGGCCTAATAATGATTTAACCCTAACTCACACAATGCTGTAGAACACAACACATTAAACAAACTAATCCTGCATGAAACACATGGAGTTGTCTCTGGACTTTTAGCTCGACTATGCCCAGGGAGGTGGTGGATCAGGTCCGACTCCAGCCCACATCATTTTTGCTCTGCAATGAGGGGTGCTTGGAAAATGTTAACAATAATGATAAGGTGATTAAATGTGCTGGGGTTGTTTTATTTGGGTTTTTTTGCCTCTCCTTCACCAGTCAGCACTGAAACACTCTGAGCAGCAGCGAAGCAAAACAGCACCACCTGTAGAGAAATATCCAGGTGCTAAATGTGAGGGAGTGAGTGAATTTGTGAGTGAGTTACAATCTAGTTCCATGAGATGCGTGGTATCTAAAAATCTCAGCCATGTGAACATTAGACACATGACTTGTCTCAAGGCTCATCTAAAATTCCACCATCTAGCTGAGTTTTTGCAATTGCGGCTGTCTGGCAATAGCTTCCAACCGCACAGCTAGTGGTGATATTAAGATTGAAAAGGCTGTTTTCATGTCTTTTTCATGCCAGGTTCTGGACGATTACATAGTTACTTGAGACTTTTTAAATAATAAATCACATAAGGAGAAAAAACCTTTAATATTGTATGATCCAAATTCAAACTATTCAGCTAAGAGCCCCCCATGTACACCTGTGCCACAGAGGAAGGGAAAGCTCTTCAGTGCCATAGCCTGCAGGTTTTATACCGATCCACAGCAGAGATACGTGTCATCATCACCAGTGGGAGTTCTCTTCATCTTTTATACATCCTTGATAAAAATCCAGACTGAACTCTACCTTACTGAGATCTCAGCTGAAGGATTCCCCCTGGGACTTTCTATGCTATAATGAGGAAGAAAGATGACTACCCCCAGGGTAGAGACGCATATGTAATTCAAAGCACTCCAAATGAGTGATATTGTAAATCAGAGCTTTGATAACGTGGTCTTATAGAACCCCTGAAGTACATAAAAGAGTTATAACAGGGATGGTGTATTGTCTTCGCTAATGCACATATGCTCTCATTACCTCTTCAGCTAATTACTAAGCACTTAATGAATTGAATAAGTAGTCATGGGAAACAATGCTATATAACACTATATTATAATAATTAAGTAATTTGGTGAGTTTTCTGTTGTAAAGAACATTATTTACCTGGCTGTGCAATTTCAGACTTCTATTAAGATTATTAGTGGTTATATTATTTGAAATGGTGTCAATAAAATCCTGAATAAATTCTATAACATACCAAGATAACATATCCATGTCAGATACACTTGTGAAATTGTCCCCATTGTAGGTGCCCTGTGAGTTTTGCACAAACCTATGCCATCCTCCCGGTAGTGGTTTTCCAGATGAGTGTGTTAGCCGTGGCCTACTGAGATAAAGCAAAATTCTGACACTATCATTAACCAATGAACCGGAAGTGTTGGAGCATTAGAGCAGAGCTGAGCAAAAAATGGTTCCTGACAAGGTTAAGGAAAAAGCTTTCAGAAGAGGACGAGCAAAAAAATCATTGAAGTACAGACCACAGAATAAATGAGCGGGGGTGTAAATCCTCGTCAGGTCAGAGGAGCACAGTGGATCCCTCGCATTAAAACCTGCTGTCACCTCAGCTGCTAACCCCCCTCACTATTTCCCATTCACTACCTCTGCTTGATGATTTGGGATCAATCGTTGCAATGGCTGCACAATGTAAAGAGCAGTGACAGGGTATACAATCATTTAGACCTCGAAACATTCAAGTCATTTAAAATACTGCTCTACTGCTCTAATTCTACTGCGTGAAAGAAATACAGATTTTTTTGTGGTTCTACAAATCTAGGTTAGTTCTGAAGTAAAATGAAATGCCTATTAAGCTAAAAAAATAAGTGATATTTTGATAAATACTTCTATGCTGTAATAGGAGTTTATTACTGTTTACATCAATGTGAAATCCTTCTTACCTTTTGTAGAAGCCACTGAGGGGCTGTAGGCACAAAAACTGCCAGTAATCCAAACACAGCGCCTTAAACTTTAACATGTTTAACATCTTTAAAGACGACGGCAAAACAATGAGCACTTGTGGAACTTATCTGATCCTAGTGTCCAGTGCTGATCTCTCGACATGGTTCAACACTGCTGAGTCTGTTTAACACGCTCATCTCAGCACCTGACCAGAAAGTACATACGGGAGAGGCATCTCCTGAAACCCACTGTGCTCAATGCAGAGAATTATCAGTGACAGAATAACATGGCATAAACACTGTCCTCTCCATGTGTCTTCCACAGTGCAGTGAAGATATCACACATGTTAAGAGACATACACAAAGACCAGCTGTTAGTTGTTTCTCACTCCTACATGAAACAGCCTATGGGTGTGTATGTCTACATGAACGAGTGAACCCTGTGCTAAAAAAGATTTCCTCCCCCGATAGATCTCATCCAGTAGGTCTCTTGCTTTTTCTCTTTTCCTGTTCGAAGGAAAAGCTTTCTTCTCTCTGTTTTCTCCTTTCTTTCTTCTCAGAGATCTTGGGGCTTCCCTTATTGTCCCCCAGAGCTGATGAGAGCAGCCAGGCTCACAAACCCCCCGCTGGCCTGGCTCGGATTAATTATCCCGTATCTGATGGTGCACACCCTTCAGCAGCCATGTGGACAGTGAGTGGAGATAATCAGAAAATGCACATGGTGCTCAGTGAGGACATGGTCCTACCCCAGCCAAGGCCTCCCTCAAAAATGCTGATGCTGGTTGCCAGGCAACGGAATACTGACACTAAAATACAGATTGGAAGGCTGATGATAAGGGTCCTGATTGGTCAAAGGCAAGGAGGGAGGAGTGTCCTACTGAGGTTTTTGTCTAGAAACCACTATGCACTGTGTGATTTATTTTTCTATTAAATCAGTTTGAATACACCAGATGAAAACAGTGTACATGAGTGTTGGATAGTGTCCAAAAAATTTATTTCAAGGCTTTGTACTAGAAACTTAGACATTTCCTAATCAATTTTACTATTTGTTACCAAATAATCTAAACAATATACCTTAGCATATAGCCTATTAAGATATAATTCAGTATACTGATACAGTCAGGTCCATAAGTGTTGGGACACAGACAATTTTCATAATTTTTCCTCTGTGCACCACCACAATGCATCTGAAACAAAGCAATCAAGATTAACTGTTTAGGTCTAAAGAGGTGTCTCTGCAAATGAATCTCCCAGAAAGTCCCATAAACAAACAGCAAATGAAAGTGGCTGCAGGAAAGGCCTGGCAAAGCATTTCAATGGAGGAAACTCAGCATTCGGTGATGTCTGTGGGTTTCAGACTTCAGGCAGTCATTGACTGCAAAGGATCTCGATCCAACTATTAAACGTTATCCTCATATTTGTAATTGTTAGTAACCTTTGAGCCTGTGAAATGGAGGGACTGTGTAATACAATATTTTAGTATAACCCCTTGAATTAAAGCTGAAAGTCTACACTTCAAGCACATATTGAAGCACAACATTCCTTGTCTTTGAAACACGTGTAAGCGTGCATGCGTGTGTGTGTGTGTGCACACTGGTCACTATGATAGAATAAAACTATTCAAGCTGTTAGAATCTCTCTGCTCCCTCTCACACTAACATTCACAGGCTGCCACTTCAACACACACATGAGAGAGTGAGACAGAGAGAGAGAGAAAGAGAGAGACAGAGAGAGAGAGAGAGAGAGAGAGAGAGAGAGAAAGGCAGAGTGTTGGTTGTTGGAATAGAAAAGAGTGTTTTTGTGTAAGTGGACAGTGAGAAATGTGCTCACTCACACTGCCAAGTAAAGAGATGGGGATCAGGATACTGTGGTTCCCACAGACTCAACAAAAGCACTAGAAAAAAAGAAGATCATCCAAATAATTCCAGCATACCTGATTAATGATCAATGTTCAAAATCCTGAAATGTCAAGAGTCTACATTTACCCAAATGTCTTTCTTTTCTATAATCACAACATTCTATCCAGTTACTGTCAGGATTTATATTTACACATGATCTATAGGCAGAAGGGCACTTTAAGTCTAACCCTGCTCCATAACAAGCACTTAATTTGCTCAAACAACAAAGCCCAATTCATTCCACAAACAGAAGGCAGGCAGTTAGTTCACTTGAATCCACCCCAACTCAGTCTTTCTGCAATTTAGCCATGAAGTGTTTCCATTTTGGGGTCCCTTAACATGTTTAGAGCCCATAAATGTGTAAGCATATGGAATGGCCACACATGTTCCTACTGGCTTGTTAATGAGGCCCTGCAAACAACTCTTTTGTCTGAGGGGCAGTTGGGGGGGCATCTTGGCAAGAGGGGGCAGGGAACACACGCTGCTGCTAAACGAGGACACATCCATCATCCAGCTGGCTGAGGAGAGTCAGAATGGAGATGTTCAGAATACAGAATCACAATGTTTTACCCAGGGTGCATCTCAAAACCCAGATAAATGTGTTAAATGAAAGTTTCTAAAAGAAATATGTATGAAGGAAATTAATAGAAATGAGATAAAACACAGGAATAGACAAATGGAAATATTTGGGCATTTGTGCCCTAAATATTAAGCCAAAAAATATTTTATAGGACAAATATTATTTACTTAAAATGTAAGCCTCATTTATCTTTTAATCAACAAAGCTACGCAAAAGGTGTAGCAGAAAGCTAAAGAGAGCCACTAAGGCTTTCAAGTGTTCAGCCATTAAAGCCACTTGTACACCAGGTGTTGTGTCTTAGGGCCCAGCTGGGTTACGGATCTCAATGAATGAGCTCCAAGGCCAATAAGTGCTAATGGCCTCATTCAACACCTGGGGAAGGACACAGCGCGCGCGCACGCGCACACACACGCGCACACACACACACACACACACACACACACACACACACACACACACTACAGGCTTCTCCTCCAACCTTCACTGCCTTCTGTTTGATCCCTTGTCATGACTGGCACTTTTATGATACCAGCACATTGTAACTTGAATGTCCCTCATGGGATATCGGCCACTATTTGAAATGCATAGAGGCCAATTAATTAAAGCTCATACATCAAATGCATGGGTTAACTGGGTGATCACCATTTACTTAACTCTTGAAGATGGGAAGCAAAAGAATAAAACTACTAATACAAACCAAAATTACTTTTTACTCATCATGTACATACCTCATTACAATGTCTCTCAATGTGAATCGTAGGAGAAAATGTCTCCTTATTATATTAAACAAAAATCCAAAACATGATCTGTACCATTGTTTACCTGCCCACCTACCATTCTCAGACTCCAGGTGTATACACTGGTAAGCAAATTCTATGTTGAACTATGACCTTATTGTAACATCCATTTATAAAATATTCATGGATACCATGTTATCAGTCTAATTTGCTCATGATAGTGCGAAAACAGTATCTTAAGTCAATTCATGTCATTGTTAAAGCTGTTAAAGTGAGGAGAGACAACACAGAGCCCAGAGTATGAGGGAGAGAAAATCACTGATCAACATTTATGGGACATACACTCCCTGCTAAGAAATATACATTTGTATTATTTGGCCAGCTGTTATTTTTTTCCACAGTATGAAACATATAAAGGATAAATAATCCAGGGAGGACTTCAGATTGATATCAGCTGTAAAAACTAAGATAGAAATAACTGCGCACAAAATTGACTGTAGAAGTTCCTGTAATACACTGAGCAGAGCAAACCAATTTACTAAAATATAAAAGTTTTCTTCAACAGCTTGTACATCTCTAATGTGAAATAGAGACTATAGTGAATAAAACATAAAACTCTGGAAGAAAAGCTTGATTAGGCAGAAATGAGTCTACAATGGGATTTAACCTCACATGCTTATTACATTTTCTTTGTTTTGTTCCATCAACAAAGGGCATTGCGGTGTAAACGAGACAGAGGAGAAATTGTTCATCATCTATTTAAAACAACATACAAGATTTCTCTGGGAAGCATCTTTTCTTTGCAATTTTCTTTGCTTTGCAAGATCTGTGGTGTTTGTCAGAAATGGGGAGTTAATGGATAGTAGAAGTAGCTGGAGCACAGAGTGAAAGAACTTTATGTCCACTTCCCCTATCCAGATATAACCTGATGGTAAAAGGTCATGGTTGTGTCATCTTTATAGGGTAAAACATTATTCCAAGCATGGTGGTCGAGTTGAAAGGCTCTTACAAGGCTGTTGCCAGTTTGGTCAGGACAGATGGGTGTGTAATTGGGACTTATTGTAGGGGCACATGGGCCAGATGGGGTACGAGCTGGAATGATGAGCACAGGCTGTGTGTTTGTGATCTTCATTTAGGATGCTGAACACAGTCTTTAGGTTTGAAGATATATCTAGCCTCTGTGCTGCCCCTGATCGAGCTCATTTTGTCAGCTGTTGATATTTCAAATCACATGCTTTAAAGAGAGGGTATTTAGTTTTAGTGTGGGAGGTTTCATGGTTAAATTGGACCAGCCTGGTGGCCAATCTTCATTAATTGCACATTGCACCACTTAAGAGCAGAGTTTGAAGGTTCACTAAGCAGGGTAAGAGCACAGTTTTGCTCAAAATATTGCAATGCACACCATACAGACATACCAGAGTTAAAAAAAAATTGTTGGTGCATGTCTTGCTGGCACATCTGTGACCAAGACAGCAAGTCTTTGTGATGTA
>JAOVYV010000001.1:20511812-20529116 GCA_025674545.1 Hassar affinis | reverse complement strand
TGCCTTGCAAAAGTATTCATACCCCTTGAACTTTTCCAAATTTTTTCACATTACACCCACAAACTTAAATGTATTTTATTGGGATTTTAAAGATTTTAATTAACTAAAATGTGGTAAAGTTCAAGGGGTATGAATACTTTTGCAAGGCACTGTATCTGCCTGTATTTCTCAGCATTGAGGACACCATTAATCCTGACCAAACCTCCAACACAATTTGCAGAAATGCAGCCCCAAACTTGCAAGGAACCTCCACTATGCTTCACTGTTGCCTGCAGACACTCATTATTGCACCGCTCTCCAGCCCTTTGGTGAACAAACTGTGCTCTGTTACATACAGAAAGTCTGTAGACTTTTCTTAGAAAGTGATGCCTGCAACACACTAAAGATGGGACAGAGGCGTGTTTACCACTGGGTCACATCACCTTTACCATTAATTATACTTTTTAATCAACTGGGAATTGAAGATAGTAATTATTGCAGTTTTGCAAGTGGAATTTCTGCCCATTCTTGCTGTATGCTAGGTGTGAGCTTCGCAACAGTCAATGCTCACTGCTGCCTGATTCTCCTCTACATGATGCACCATACATTTGCAGTAGGAGAGAGATCTGGACTGCAGACGGGCCTGTCAAACCACACTGTTGTCAACTCATGCAGAATGAAGCCTGGCATTATCCTGGGAAAAGATGTTGTCTTGACGGCAGCATATGTCTCTCCAAAATACCAGTAAAAGCCTCCCCATCAATGATACCTTCACACATAAGCACATCACCCATGCTGTGGGCACCGATGCACCCCCTTGCCATCACAGATGCTGATTTTTGCATTTTTTCCATTGGTAACAGACTGCATGGTCTTTTTCATATTTGGCAGATAAAATCCGACATCTGTTTTTCCCAAAAACAAGCTGAAACTTGGACCACAGGAACTTGGTTGCACTGACTTTCAATCCATCCAAGATTATTTTTGGCCCAGAGAACTCACCTATGTTTCTGTGCAAAATTAATATATGGCTTCCTCTTTGCATAATACAGTTTTAGGTTGTATTTCCTGATGCAGTGGTGAACTGTGTTAAGTGACAATGACTTACAAAGTACTCCTGAGCCCATGTGGCTATGTCCATCATGGTAGCATGGCAGTTTATCAAACAATACTACCTGAAGAAGTTTCCACCCGTGGTCCTTACATACTGAGATTTCCCCTGAGTGAATCTTTCATGATATTATGAACTGTATATGGTGAAAGAGCTTGTGCTGAGAAACATTTTATTTGACCTGAATGACAATTTTCTCATGTTCTCTCTCTCATCTCTCAGGTTTAGCACACAGTGGTGAACCATGACTCATCCTTGCTTGCAAAGCCTTTGGTAGATGCTCCTTTTATATTCTATCTTCGTGACCTCACCTCTTACCAGTTAAACTGCTAATTGTGGAACCTTCCAGAACTATTTCACTTGTGTAAACTTTTTAGTCTTATTTTGCCTCTGTCCCACCTTTTTTGAGTGTGTTGCAGATGTCATATTCTATTGTTTTTTGAACCCCCCATTTCCAGAAAAGTTGGGACACTTTCTTAAAATGTAATAAAAACTGAAATCCGTAATTTGTTACTTCACTTGAACCTTTACTTAACAGACAAAAGAGACGGAATAGATTTTCTAGAAGATTATGGCCACGTCCACAAGTTGATATGTAAATCTTTAACACTTTTTCTTCTCTGTGTAGGGGTGTAATGATCCATCATGCCACAATGCATCGTGATGCAAAAATGTGACGATGTGCATCATGGAGATAGATATCATGTGTGCTCTGTTTATAACGCTTTATAATCTAATGTATGTAATAATATTTTTTTTGAAGAGCAGAGGGCTGTCTACCCTCACTAACACATCATATGCCTCATTAACATGCCACAGATGTGTGGGCTACAAGGGCTACCCAGAGCTGTCACTATAACAGCATATGTGATCAATGGGAAATGGCAAGCTTTGTACTTCAAACTTGCCCTATTTTCAAGTCACACACTGGGCTAACCACAGCCGAGGAATTGGCTGTTTCAGACTCGGAGCTTGAAAAAGCTAATCACAACTTTTCTGTCGTTACGGACAACGCTCAAAATTGAAGGAGGCTGGACTAGTGCCACACAAAGTGTTTTGCCCACACTTAAAAGCTTGCTTCCCAAGCAGGACTAAAACCGTGTAAACCGCGTCGGTCAGTTGTTGGGTCTAGTGAGAAGCATAGCTGCTGCCTTCCAGCATTGTGCTCACAGCTAAACAGAGGTTATTACAGACCCCCCCCCCCTCAAAAATAAAAAAGGAATGTTTTCACTGCAAAAATACATATACAAGAAAATGTGCATTGTTTTACACTTCAGAAAAAAAAAGTTGACTTTCATAATTGTTTGTTTAAATTTTGTTTAAAATATTGTGAGAAAATGGAATCAAACCATGAGCAGACTGTCTCGTTACAGACTGTCTGACCGTTGAGGTAATGACTGCCATCTCCTCTGGTCCTTTACCTGACACACAACCTCATATAAATGGGTAGGGAAATTTGAATTTGTTTTCTTCAGGCAGTCATCTGTAATATGTTTCATTATAACAGCACCAAACAAAGGTTCAGCATCATCATCATCGTGGCCAATGTAGATTCATGACTCATCATCTGATCATCCAGACTTCATGATTGTTTCTCTTTAACCCACTGTTTTCTTCTGTTTAGGTGTTAGCATTGGCTTTTGTTTGTCTTTTTCCTTTTCATTCAGCTGATTTCTTCCAGTTCTGTCATAAACACTGACTGACTCCTCCTTCCACCCAAATATTTTTCATTTGTTTTGTTGTACATTTTCTATTTTCAAAGCAAATAGCTCTGAGTTTTCCATCCTGAAGCTTTGGCATCTTCCTTCATCTACTTGTATGTTTTTCCCTTTATAACCTTCCATTCATTTGTACTGTGTTGAATTTAAGGCATGTTTCCTGAAGCCAGAATGTTCAGCTATTAAAGAAACCTTGTTTTGTTCCATATGTGTAATTTGTCCATTTGCTATAAAGTAAACAAATACATGTTGTGGGTGAACATCTGCTAAGCGTGGTGATTCCATAATTTTTTTTACCAGGGGTTGTGTAAACAATATCATCTCTTAACATGCTTATTTCAATTATCATGAGTTAACATATCAACAGTGTTGTATTCTATTTGATTATTATCACTACATACAGCACAGCAGTCATCTGAATCTGGACCCTTTTTTCTTGAGTATAATACAGTGAAAGCAAAAGGAGTTGCAAATAATAAAAATGAGGGCTCTAAGCTCCATATACTTACCCTATCCCCTAACATATAAGATCTCACAGCCGCACATATTCAACGTCTCTGCACCTAATTCAGTGTGTGAAAAAGTCGGTGTGTCTTAGAGCTGTACTCCCTCTAGTGGATTTAAATAAACACTCTGCTATAGTCAAACTCCCTTCAGTCATTTGTATCCTGCTCTCCGTCACTCTTCCAGCAGGTACCCAGACATCCGGCAAAAGCATCAAAATGGTTGTTTCCAACCACATAAGCATGTGCATGTGGGAAGTTCTCAGGTTGTACAGTGACCAATGTTAGGGCTCCTGTGTTGAGGGTGCCAATACTTTTTTTGGACAAAAAAGGGAATGGACAAAAATGTCTTGAGGTAATTCATTCTGTGGGTGAATTTTAGTGGCATTTTATTGGGAATATTTTGCAGTACATTAGTAATGCTTTCAGGTTCCTGTAATGTGCATTGTTTAATTGCAGTAGTTAACATTAACAAACTATGAACTTTAGTGTTGATACACCACAAGGAACCTTAAAGTAAGAAAGTACATTAACTTTAATTGATGTCTTAAAAATACATTGGCATTGTACTAATAGTCAAAAACTAATTGTTAACAATAAATAAACATGTACATACACCAATCAGCCATAAAACCACCTCCTTGTATCTACTTCTCAGCTCAACTGACCATACAGGTGCACTATGCAGTTCTACAGATAGAGACTATAGTCCATCTTGTTTCTCTGCAGACTTTGTTATCCCCCTTTTACCCCCTGAAGAACAGGTTCCTAGGTACTAGGTAGGTGTGTCTAATAGGGTGGAGAGTGAGTGGACACAGTGTTTAAAAACTTCAGCAGCACTGAAGTGTCTACCAGAGCAGGTACTATTTGGGTGGTGGATCATTCTCAGCACTGCAGTGACCCTGATGTCACGGTGGTGTGTTAGTGTGTGTTGTACTGGTAAGAGTGGATCTGACACTGCAGTGCTGCTGGAGTTTTTAAACACTGTGTCCACTCACTGTCCACCATATTAGACACACCTACCTAGTACCCTGTTCTTCAGTGGTCCTGACCACTAACAAATTATCCAGAGAAATAGATGGACTACAGTCTGTACCTGCAGAACTGCATAGTGCACCTGTACGGTTAGTGGATACATGGAGGTGGTTTTAATGTTATGGCTGATTGGTGTATATGAATAAATAAATAAATAAAATTTCAGCATGTTCCTAAATGTTAATAATATCCTGAATGCTGTTGCCCAGATGTAAACATGTAAACATGAAAGCCACAAGACGAAGTCAGAGAAAGAGCAAGAACGAGTTGAAATAAGCATAACAAATGTCAAAATTGTAGCTTAAGCAGTTCTTTAGAATGTGGCAGCTGCAGTGTCCTCATGGATGAAATTTGGTGTGCATCTAAATAATGTGGTAATGATGTTTGTGCCCTTATGTTACTAGGTAAGCTAGGGTAATGCTCCAACTACAGGCCAACTTGTCATAAATAGTTTTGCCATACTTTTTGGCAAAACAGTTTCAAGCTATTACCCAAAATGTGCTTTGAACTTACCCCCATTTCAGGGGGCACTAGCATGAAGGGCACACCTAGGGACAAAAACCTTGCATTCTGTATCAGACATGTGGGGGTACAACCATCCCAAGTTTCAGGTGGATTGGTGCAGTCCAAGTATAATATAGGTAATATAAGTATAATTTTGTTGACTAAAACTTGGTGGGGAAAAATAGAAAAAGAGGAAGATGAAGAAGAAATGTTGACAAACTATATGACTGCCAATTTTTCCTGTGGTGGTCATAAATATGGCACAACCACAACCGTGCCTAAAGGAAACCATCACCACAAGTCAGTTACCAGGTAGAGGGCATTAGTGAAAGATATAACCAAAAAGCCAGGAGTAACTTTAAAGGAACTGGTAAGATCCACAACTCAGAGAGAGAAGCTATTCACAGGACAACCATTCTATAAAGCTAGGCTTTTTGAAAGAGACAAAATCCCAAGACATGCTGGAGACAAAGCCGGAAAAAAGTCTAATCTGGGCAACAATGACTACTCACCATCCTGAGAACACCATCCACACTGTGAAGCATGGTGGTGGGAGCTCCACTTTGAGGGTTAACCTTAGCCACTTAGCCCAGACTAATACCTTCCTTATTGGGTCATGGACTTCTCAGCTGAGCTATATTCTATAGTGGCACTTATGGTGAGTCTGACCCAATATGGCTGCCCACTGCACATGCAACGGTAGCAACTAAATTGAGAAAAGCTCCAGCTGTCCTTAAATACCCCTGCAGGATAAGCAAATAATAATAGTTAACATACAGCAACATTCAAGTGACTATTTCAGATGAGCTTTTGTGAAAGAGGGGGCTGAGCTTTTGAGTGTTCTTTGAAGTTTGTCTGTTGCAGGTGAACAAAACAAATCCAGAAAAAAAGAAAGGTGAATGAAATGCCACTAGGCTCCAGCTGGTTTGACGGTTGTGCTATTTACAGTGGAGAGTCATGTGCATGCAATCAGAGCTGTTCAGACACAAAATCAACCACCAAGGATTCATTTGGGCTTTTGTGAAGAAGCAAAAGCTCCCTCGTTAGTTGTGAGTGAAGTGCTGCTTGTCAGTTTTATTTAACTCTGAGATTAGAAACACTTTAACTATACCTTTTGCATCAGCAATCACATTTTGAATCATATGAGTCATCAACTATTTAAATTCCAGACATACCAGGTGTTTGGGTAACTGCAGCATGCCCAGGATGTCCTGCAGCCAGACTGATTGCAGATGGTAGCAGAGAGTGAGGTGCTGGAAGGTTAAAAAAACCCTCACAGAATTCTGGCCAAAGACATTTATAAATTGCTTTACCATAAAAAGGCTAATGAACAGCTGTTTTTTAATTCCTTTCCTCTACGCTCTTGAAGGAATTCCTCTGATAGTTACTTTGTTGTCCTTTAAAGCTAAAGAAATTAAAAAATATAATTCTTGCACTGTGGCAGAGTGAATTCTGGCATGACCAGTGCTGCATTTATCATTACCAGTGTAGTCTAAAACGGCATTAAAGTTGTAATGTAATGTAATGTGTGACCTATGAAGAGTGGTTTGATGCATTCAGTGCTGAACAAATTAAATCTAAACATAGCGATGTCCTGAAGCAGTGTGTCGCTTTACTATGGAAAGGATGACTTATCAACTATTTTTTTTTACCTATTTGTTGACTAGGAAAGATTTGTAGCTGTCCAACCCCTACCATCTAAACAGCTTTTGGAATAAATTGCAAATCCTCAGCGGTATTCTTTTGAGCTCCCAAGAACATCACTATATGCTACATCCTCTGTGTAGACAGCATAGGCATTGAAAGGAAGGCATTGAATGGACGTCCCTTGGGATTCAGCCTAATGGTATGTTGAAGGGGCTTAAAAATGATTTCTGCACCAACATGAGATGGAAATGCAGGATTACTGTACTACCTGAACTATAAAATATTATGATAAAACAATGACGATGGAAACATAAGCACTACTGCTGCTACTGCTAATGTTCTTCCCATTTGTGTCCATTTAAAAATAAAGCCTGATTAATATTTAAATGTATGATTTTATGGATGAGAGGCATAGCTTGCACAAAAATTTAAACTTGCTTGTTTTTTCTCTAATCTTGCATCACTCCAATCTCCGCTTAGCATCATGCATAAGAACGCTCTTACCTGTGATTAAATCCCTATAATACATGCACGCTCATGGTTTATTGCTTTGTTTTAACCAAGATTACACTGCAGAGGTTCAAACACAGAAACTACCACAACACAGCTGAGATACTAGGACTGAGATAAAGGAGACTAGTTAATTTATAATATATACCACTAGTTATTAATTAATTAGGCTGATAGAAATCATTTAATGTGTTTGCCAACCATATCTTATCCACAGATATTGCAGTCCAACCAAGTGTTGAATGCATCAAATATTAAAAACAAGTGTTTAAATATTTAATCGCCACTCATTTATAATTATTTGATAGGATCAAGGGTGCCTCGAAAGCCAGACTTCAAAATGATTTGCCACTGTGAAAATCACAGAAGCGATTTAGATGCATGACGTCAGACTCAGCACCTCTATGATCCCTCTATGGTCCTTTCATAGATTCTTGTACAGATAAAAATATTTTATTTAAATTTAAATCTCTGTGTGCGCTTTCCAGAGATTATTTCATTTTGACATTAGATTTAATGCATAATCAACCGAGGATGACGAACACAAAATGTGGATTCAGGGCTGCTTGCAGCTAACATAACAATGGAGGAACAACAGTGAGGAGCATCCAGCTGAATTGTTAGTGCATGTGGCTTGGTGCTAACTTGCATTACCATCACTGACAGTGGCCTCTAATCACATGTGCTGAGCCCACCTCCTTCTCACAACACTGATCCCACCCTCCACTCGGAGTCATCCCATGGGTGTGAGAGAGAAAACGGCTGGTCAGAGGGGGAGGGAATGATTAGACATGGGCTGCTTTGGAGGAATAATGGGTGATCAGAGTGACCTTGAGGGATCACATGATGTGCAAGGCAGTCCCAATCCTCCCCTCCCCCAGGATAAACCTCAGCAGGTAGAGTTACATCAACCAACAGCTAGAGGCATGAAGCCACTCTGAGCAGAAGACATGAGGCCAGAGGTGCCATACAGGAGGGGAGATGTTAGGACAATTCTAAGGGCCTATGACTGACTGGGGCCCTAAAACATTATCACAACCTTAGGTCAATTTTTTGTGCGTTAAATTATTAACCCATAATTATTAATATGATATTTTATATATAATGCACTGAAAATAAACTGAAGTAACTAGAATGAAATAAACTAAACATCCCTTTTCTAGTTACGTGAAATGGTTCGGTCCCATACTGCCCTCAAACCATTTTCATTTCCATTTTTACAGCTGCTTATTTTGGTAATTACAATTAGTTAATGATTGTATTCTTATCTTTGTTGGATCATTCTGTAGATATCAATGTTAATTTATTTTAAGTAAAGAGGTTAATGCTATATTTGAGTTATATTTATTTCAATTCATTACTTCATTTTAATTCATTCATTTAGGTTAAAATCATTTTCTATTCAAGAATTTTACCATGTAAATTACATATAAAAGATGGCCTTTAGTACATTTCTTGTTAAGTGTATCACTCTTCCATCAAATAGTGAATTCCACTTTACGCATAAAGTTGCATGTGTGTCTGCACAGTGGTCTGGGATGGTGAGATAATGGGTTCCAATGTGATGTCTCTACATGGGGCAAAACCCCTATGTGGCTCTGAGGTACACTCTAATTGATTTTCTCATATAACATGGAACAGAATACAAGAGGGAAAGGTAATGCTAAACATTTGGTGGGAATAAAAACAGGACCAGAGGTGTTGGCACAAATCCACTTGAAAAAACCTTCTAATATTAAAGCATTTTAAGAATTAATTTAACTGGGAATGATCCCAATCATTAATATGGATGTAAAGGAAGAGCTGCAATCCACCTTTAATCTTACATAGCACATGGATTTAAAATGTATGCCCACTTTGTATATTTCATATATTTTAAGTACTGCCATGTAGCTTATAGTTGAGTCAGCTTATGGTCGTTCCTCTACACTAAATACAGAGGTGAACACAATCCTTCAAGATTAATAAGCTTATGTAAAGTGACTGGGACATTATCTGTGCCAGAACTAAAAGGCGCTGAAGCAGAATCAGGCTCATTCCTACAGTCTGTCAGCAGCGAGGCTTTGAAAGCACGCAGGCTTATACAGCTTCCAAAAATAGAACATGTGACATCATCAGTGCTACGCAAAGCTTGTCCACAAAGTCTTCAGTTTGAATGTGTGAGGCATGTCAATGCCCAGTCCCTCTGCACGCAGCTCAGAGCAGCTCAGCTCAGCTCAGAACAGCCGAGGGAAATGCTCAGGACATGCAGGGCACGTCCTCCTCTCACACTGCTTCTGAATTAAGCTGCACAGCAACACTCGGTGAGAAATAAACGAACATCATAATACACACAATGACGAATAAAACATAATAAGTTTGAGTTCTCTCATCACGACAACGACACGATTAAGTCTCAATGGTGTGTACGTTCCAGAAAATAAAGCCAACAGCTTTAACGGATCAGTCGCTGTTAAAGAAAACAATTCTTTATATGTTGAGATCATATTTCTAACAAGTTTAGTTCTTTAATGTGACGTGCATTTACTTCCTTAAACTAAACGCATACACTTCAAAGAAGTACTCACAGGTAGTAGAGCCTGTTAGCCATGACGATGCCGTGCTGTTTGTGGAAAAGCACAGGGGCTGAGTGCAGTGCACGCTGCTTGCTCATCCACACACACACACACAAACACACACAGCTTTCCTTGCGCGCTCGCAAGCTCGGCTAGCTCATTCAAGCTTTACCACAGAGGGGTGGGGATTCATCAGTGTGTGTGTGTGTGCAATTCAACATCAGCATCCAAGATGACACAGGAAATGAGACGAGCCTCTCTATGAGGTGTAACAGCAGCATCCTGGCGTAGAAAATTTTCAACATTCCAATTCAACACCATTCAGAACAAGGCGTATGCCACTATTCATTCAGGATGGCCCTGGCTCTTTATATTAAAGACTGTTTATGGCTTAGCATCTCAACTTTATTATGGCCCAAGGATGCAGAAACCTGTCAGGTCTGCTAGTAACCATGGCAACAGAGGCTGTTTGCAAGGCAGGTCCCGTCGTCACGAAAGTGTTGTTGCGTCAGGATGTCCCTCTTTTTTGCTCCATTATCGAGTGATGAACCGTTAAGAGCTAATGAAGTATTGTGCAAATAGACAGGCAGGTAGAGAGTATAATTATATTTGGGAGTCTGGCAGATGGTGCTCGACTCAAGTGAGTGATTTTGCCAAGTGCACGGTAATAAGGCTTTGCAGAACAGGCAGAAATCATTAAGAGATTTATCTGCTGGGAATTAAGAGATTAATCTGCTGGGAAAAAAAATCTCTTAGGTGAAATGTACTGAGAGATATAACAGTCATCAGTGAAAACAAAGGCAGGATTCTGAGGTCAAGGATATCACTACAGTCACATATATGTAGAGAAATCATGAAAATGAAATATATCTCAGTACTAAACTGAGACTGTAGAAAGTTTAGTGTCGTATGCAGAATTATTTACGGTTAGGTTATGTTTACCTAAATGTTTCCATGGAAGTCCATCATCAGCTGGAGCAAGAGATCATTCAAATGATAAAATATAGCTTTAAATGTGCTGAACACTGCATCACTGATATTACTGGCAAGCAAATTTGGAAAAGGAGAAACAAATAATATATTTTTTACTATTATTATTATTTTAAATCAACTATTTTACAGCTCCACAATGCCAGAGGAGCATTAGTCAGGATCATTAAGGATGCATTGGGAGAGTTAGCAAGAATCCTTTCAAACTCTGATGCACATCAAATAAGTGGACTGAGACCGCCTGAGCAGGTGGGCTTTGGTCCATTTCTCAACGAATTCAGGTGTGGTTTGCTTCAAGTATGAACACAATAACAAACAAAAAATAAAAAACAAAATTGCTTTGACTCCTTCATCCATATTTCCACCTCTTGCTGTGTTTCCAGTTGGTAAAAATACCACTAGGTTTACACAACCCCAATAAGTATGCGGTGCCTTGTTCTGATGACTGGCTCGCAAAATATACGTCATTTATGTATCAGTTCCTTTTTTCTAGTCTGTACACACCCTAACATTCAAGCAACATGAAAAAAATGTACTTTCAAAGCACAATCAGCAATTTTGTTCTAAATGCTGTATTTGCACTATACAGGTTGTAGCAGGTAAAAGCTTTCACTCAGTAACCAAAAAAGCTCAAGAAGAAACCAAAAATCATTAGACTTAATATTAGGTAACTTAGACATATGAACTCAGGAATCATGGCTTTCTTTCTTACTGGAAGAAGCTTTATTTGACAAAAGAGACACTTGACAAATCCATAACTAAGACATTAGGTTTGTCCAGAAAAAGAATGACCTGAATGTCCTGAGCTGGCAGCTTGTATCTGTCTGTTAATAGCTATCCATCCATTACAATATACACAACCCTATCTGAAATATCCTCAACTCTGTGTGAATCAACCTTTTCCTCAAAATTATCATGATGTACAACATGCTGATTACTACAGGATTAGAGAAAGGAAAATGTCATCTGTCAGCTTATTTATGGGCAGTGGTGGCTCAATGCTTAAGGCTCTAGGCTCCTGCTCAGATGGTTGGGGGTTCAGGCTCAGCACCACCAAGATGCCACTATTGGGGCCTTGAACAAGGCCCTTAGCCCTCACAGTTTTAGGAGTGCTGTATCATGGCTGACCCTGCGCTCTGAACCCAATCTCCTAACAAAGCTGGGATATGCAAAGAAAGTAATTTCACCATTCAGTAATGTATATGTGACAAATTAACGCTTCGTTTCTATAACAGAAAGCAGTTTCTTCTGTCCTATTGTCTTCTCAAACACTCAAACATGCCCGGTGCTGCAGCAACTCATTGCTGTGTGTGTGTGTGTGTGTGTGTGTGTGTGTGTGTGTGTGTGTGTGTGTGTGTCTGCGTGTGTATATGCGCTTTCACGATAGTCCACTAAGTCCACACAGAGGGACCAGGCCCAAATCCGTGAGAAAACGAGGGTCTGAGGTATGGTTCACCCAAACTCTACTGCAGTTTGCCTTTGGTGTGAAAGCTATTCAACCCAATACCAGGAAGTAAATGCTAGTTTTCGTGTGTAATTTGTTTGAAAATCAGTAGGAAAGGTGCATTTTCATTTTAAATTGCAAGTAGCCACACTGCTCACTCACTTTGAGGGTACGTATGTACGTTCTGCAAGTAAAGCTGCAACTTCAAATCGCATTGCCACCGGTCTCTGTAAAAACCTCTCAGCAGCTCCTATCACTCTTTGCACTGGGATGCATTTATAGCACATAGTGAAAATGCGAGCATATTAACAAAAATATGAATGAATGAGAAAAAACTAAAATATGAATGACATGAGGGAGTTTTGCCTCCCTTGCGTCATTGCCTAGTGACACTGGTAAATAAAAGCTACACATTCTTTGCATGTTGATGACATAAATGGACCAGTGCTTGCAACCAAATAATGTGAATGAAGATTACTGTGGGCAGGGGGAATAACTGCACTCGGGCATGGAGCAGCAAAGCAGCCCAAGTGTGAAAACGGTCTAAATTAAAAAAAGACCTGGACAGGAGTTTTCAGATAAAGGATTAGTGATTATATCAAATGCTTATACATGTAAAATGCTGATAAAATGTATCTATAAACTGTTTGGCTGTTGACTTAGGGTCGTAACCCAAGAGGTCGTAAGTTTATTACCATTAAATGCTTGGGCGGCTGTTGAAATTTGATGTGATTGTTCTTGAATTCCTTAGTGCACCGTGTGTTCTGTCAACTTTCTATGATAGGCAGCATTAACTTTTTCAGCATTTTTTTCCATGGTAACTCTTCTCTTGGATCAGACCAGATGGGCTCCACTTCACTCCCTAAATGCATCAGTGAGACTTGGGTGCCCAGGACCCTGGCAACAGTTCACTTCAGTTGTCGTCCCTTGGACCACGTTTGGTAGGTACTAACCACTGCATACTGGGAACACCCCATAAGACCTGCTGTTTTGGAGATGCTAGTCATCTAGCCATCAGAATTTGGCCCTTGTCAAAGTCACACAGAGCCTTATGCTCGCCAAATTCTCCTGCTTCCAACACATTAGCTTCAAAAAATGACTTCACTTACTGCCTAATATATCTGAGCCCTTGACAGGTGCCATTGTAATGAGATAATCAATGTTACTCACTTCACCTGTCAATGGTTTTAATGTTATGGCTGGTGTGTGTGTGTGTGTGTATGTGTGTGTATTCCAGAGTTTAGGGTTGTGGTGTAAGAGCTTTGTAAGCAAAGGGCGTATAGAGATGTAGGCATGTCCTGTATGAACTTATAAATATGATATAAGCAAAGGGTATCTATAGATGCAGGTGTGGCCTGTTTGAACTTATAAATATGATTATGATTTATACGTTTATACAGGTCATACCAACATCTATAGACACCCTTTGCTTACAAAGCACTCACACCACATCCCTAAACTCTGGAATAATCCAGAAAACATTAGAATTGCAAATATCAACTCAACATTGGCACAAAGCTTCTTCCTGAATCAATAAGTAGATTAGTTGACAGTGTGTGTGTGTGTGTGTGTGTGTGCACTAAACTAGAGATATAGTCTTCATTGGGCTTGTTGTCAGGGCAACAGGTAAGTGGCAAAGACAGGCCACTGGTAGCCCCTGCTACCAGACTTGTTTTTAGATGCTACAGAGTTGAACAGGGTGGAAAAACCTGCAAGATGTTGTAGACAGCACATCCTCCATCCGTCATTAAGCTATATGGACTGTCTGTGCTGTGTTGCATTTTCTGCATAAAATAAAACACCTGGTGGTATTTTTACCACCTGGAAACACAGCAAGTGGTGGTAAAATGGAGGAAGGAGCCAAAGCGTTTTTTTCCCCTTTTTTAGATTACTGGCACATAAAAATTAGTGGTTGTACAACCTCTAGTCTGCACACAACCCCTTCACCTGCTGACAGCGTTGCCAGGTCTGTGATACCCCAGCAGAATTGGGCTATGATTGAGAATTATGAACTATATGAATGATTAGCAAGCCAAACAGGTAAGCTGTACTATTTTTTTTATATTAATGAAGTTCTAAACACTCAATAACTGCATAGTCTATTCTTTATGTATGCCTAAATGCTTATTAAATAAAACTAAAAAGCAGATGCATGTTAATGATTGAATGGGTTTGGTGTGCATCAGTAAATATACATATATATATATATATTATTTAGGATTATTTTAAGACCTTGGTGAAATAACCAAAACTGAAAAACTGTTTAACATTGTATTTGGCAGGATATGTATTTTATAATAATTTTTGTTCAATTAACTATAACTACTGGGCATTCATGATTTTGGCAGGGTCATTATGGTCATGAGGCTGGCGTTGCCATGCAGTCCAGGCATCCCTGCTGGAGGGGTTATTAGTGTATAGGCTGAACATCGATAGAAATTTGTCAACTGGTTAATATATTCAAATACTGTTTAAAAGGTCTTGAAGCTGCTTTGAAATTGATGCATACTTACAGAATTGAGTGTTGTGAATCAGGTTTCAGGCAGGTACCATCAAAGTGACACCATGATTATGCCATTTTGACACTACAGATCCATCAAGCATAAATTATTCATCATTGGCCATTTACCATTCAGTAACACAAAGCAGCTGCGTGTCTCGTAAATCCACAAGACAAATAAAATGAGGACAAATAATTGGCTAGCAAATAATCAGCGTGGAGTGAATTATACAGCTCCAACAAGGAAATATTAAAAACATTACAAACATTATTAAAAGCATGAAAGGTGATATTAAACCCTTTTCCTCTCAAGATAACATTCCTGTGGGGTCATAATGAAACAGCAGTGACATGCTTTGTCAAAATACCACAAGGATCAAGCACCACAGCTCTCACCCCGTCAAACTGTCCTGTTCAGAACAGCTGGTTTGGGTGCCTGTTCCTTTAAATGATAATAAGGTACTGCTCACCCTACCCCACTCTTCTGTGGGGTGTGCCGACATGAGTACAGCGTCACACTACCATGGCAACCGTTGATCACGAACCCTGGGAAAAACAGTAGTGATTGCATTACTGTGGCTTTACAAATCTTGCTTTGCAGCAAAAGTGTGCAAAGTCTGTCCATTTGCCAAACTACAGAAATGGTTGGAAAGCACACTGTCCTCTAACACAGATGAGTGATGAGCTGGTGACCTGTCCAGGGTATTTCCTTGCCTGATGCCTAATAAGCGCTGGGAAAGACTCCAGCACCCCCGTGATCAAGTAGCAGGATGAGCGACTTAGTTAATGAATGAATGAACATTACCTCAGCTGTTAGTGTAAATGTACGTACACAAGTACTGAAAAGGTGAGTTTTCCAAAATGCATTCATCTCTATTTGCACTTTTCTCATGTAATTTTTTGGTCTCTTCTTTGTTTCTTTTTGTGTTTGGTCAAGTAGTTCTTCTCACCTTTAGGTCACATAAAAATGTGTATGGTATGATTTATACAATTAAATGTCCACATTTTCATTAATATCATGACACAAAATTTTGGCTCCATCACCTACCCAAGCAGGCTCTACACCACTGTGCAAACACTCTCATTAGTGAACCTGTGTGAAGCCTTGTGAGACGTCAGGACTCCCTGCATTCCATAAGCGTCTGTGAGGGAACGACAGATGGAGCAACGTGCAGGTATACCTCGCTCAATCACACCTTGAAAGAAGCTGTCAGAAACTGTCACAAGGTAATGCTGCTTTCAGGTTTAAGAGAACCCAGACACACAGACATATGCAAGCAGTATTTAGCAGCGCTATTTCCATGCTGAGGGCTCATTCTATTCCATGCCAAACTCTGAGGGAGCATCTTCAAGTTTGTCGCAGCTGGAGCCACTCATCAGAACCCAGCATGCTTTCAAGCCTGGCAGTTTTGACAAATGGCTTGGTAATATTTGTCTCTCACACATACACACACAAGCACTTTCTACAGAGTCTGAGCTGAAGACTTGAGAAAGAAAAGCAAGAGACGGAAGCATCTCTCTGATCCAGTTCAGGCTCAGTTAGACCACCCCGTCTTCACCGTATGGGAATACAGCCTGGTGATTTGTGCATGTTCATATAAAGTGATAGGCCATAACATTAAAGCCACTGACAGGTGAAGTGAATAACACTGATCATCTCATTACAATGGCACATGTCAAGCGGTGGGAAATATAAGACAGCAAGTAAACAGCTGGTTCTTGAAGTTGTGCGCGAAGCAGGAAAAATGGCCAAGCGGAGATATCAGAGCGACTGGGTCAGAGCATCTTCAAAGGAAGAGAGGGCTAGCATGTCTGGTCTGAACCCACAGAAGAGCTACTATAGTACAGATTGCTGAAAAAGTTAATGCTGGTTATAATACAAAGGTGTCCAAACACACAGCCTCCTGTGTATGGGGCTGTGTAGCTACAGACCAGTCAAAGTGCCCATGCTGACCCCTGTCCACCACCAGAAACACCTACAGTGGGCACATGAGCATCAGAACTGGACCATGGAGCAAAGAAAAAAGGTGGCCTGGTCTGATGAATCATGTTTTCTTTTTGTTACCTGGGGAAAAGATGGCACCATGATGCACTATGGGAAGAAGGTAAGCTGGAAGAGGCAGTGTGATGCTTTGGGCAATGTTCTTCTGGGAAACCTGGGGTCCTGGCATTCTTTGACATGTAACACCTACTTAAACATTATTCCAGACCACATACATCCCTTAATTCCAGCAGTATTCCCCAATGGCAATGGCCTCTTTCATTAACGCAACATGCCTCATGATGACTGACTTGCAACTCAAATTTTATAACACCAGTAAACTCCATTAGAAATACAAAATTTAGATGTAGGTGACATCCATACTAAGTGTATTTAAGCTACGAATCAAATCAGTTGTTGGCTATTATTATTAACAGTGTGAAATCTGGCTCAATTCCAAAACAGGATTTGTGAGCTGATTTGTGGGCAACAATGAGATTAGTCAATCAACATGGGACTCAAGTGTGACTGGTCCAACGATGCCTCCAGATTTACAAAGTCATATTGTAGCCATATACAATTTAGATACCACAGTAAGTTTTAGGAGCTTTAAACTGCTACAGAAATACAGTGGGGAAAAAGTATTTAGTCAGTCACCAATTGTGCCAGTTCTCCCACTTAAAAAGATGAGAGGCCTGTAATTGACATCATAGATAGACATCAACTATGAGAGACAAAATGAGAAAAAAGAATTCAGAAAATCACATTGTCTGATTTTTAAAGAATTTATTTGCAAATAATGGTGGAAAATAAGTATTTGGTCACCT
>JAOVYV010000001.1:20457313-20471636 GCA_025674545.1 Hassar affinis | reverse complement strand
ATCAACATATTTTTCCTTTAAAATGTTACATGTACTCAGTTTAAACTTTTGATCTGTGATTTGTGTTCTATTCTGGAACATTTATTCACAATTTGTTTAGTGTCCCAACTTTTTTGGAATCCGATTTGTACAATTATTCTAATCTTTCCATCATCCTTCACCAAAGTCCTAAAGAAAACCCACTAAATAATCTATAAAATGGTGTTAGCATACATTTATTCAATATTTATTTAAGAATTATATTCAATATTATTATGTAATAATATAATATAAATTTTAAACAATGACACAATGTGTCAATCTGGTGAAGCATCACTCCGCCGTATCACCCCATGATGCTTTTTTACCTCCTTTAATCTCCACAAACCTGTCTGAAATATGTAAAACTGGAACAAATACTGCATAACTGACCTAAACATGTCTAAATTAGTTAAATATATATAACACAAACTAGCAACCATTTCATTTTAAAAAATCAAGCTCTACAAACTCTTTCTTTTGATAGCAAGACTAAAACAGAGGTTATTGGATGAAATCAAAACCTAAAGATGTTGAAAGCTGGCCTTGACAACAGTTAATCATGCAAGGCAATAAATCAAGTTAATTGCAAAGCAAGCCAAGACAGCAAGTATACCAAAGACATGATCCAGCTGAGTTGAGGTTAAAAGTTTACATATACCTAGGCTAAATATATTCAGTCTAATGTTTCACAACTCCACACATTTCATGTTACCACGCATTTATTGTGGCAAGTCAATTAGGTCCTCTACTCAGTTCACATGACAGTAATTTTAAAACAATCAATGACAGGAAGATATATTTCTGCTTTAAATCACAATATCAGAATTCCAGGGAAGCAGAAGTCGCATACACCACTCATAAATGCCTCAAAGACTGTAAAGACTTTTGGGTCAAAATCCTGGTTGCATCAAAGTCTTCAAATTACAAATGTATTCTAGACTAAGACTGATAGTTGAAATTGAGAATTACCCAGTACAGCTGATCAGACCCTGACACTTCACCAAAAATAGCTGGTTCTATATTGTAGGTTACTGGAATACTTGCATACATTAAGGTTTATTTCAATAATCCAATTCAAAGCTGTGCTCTTGAACACCGTCATCAGAGTTAAGGCATTTCTCAGAGATACCAGACAATGGCAAAGCCATACTTGTCTTATTATCTAAAATATGGGCTCTTCAAAATGACCAAAAATGCATAGTCATATCTCATGGAAAGGTCAGTATTATAGATACAAAAATGAGGCTTGCGGAGCGGAACCCGTCATGGGCACAGGATCACATGAACAGGACAGCTGAAGACTGGAAAAAAAATCAGGTAATTCAACTGTCCAGTTTGGGTGAATTTGTGCACACGAACCCAGTGTGGTCAATGTGCATGCTGAGATGGTATTCTGCTCACCAGAGTTGTAAAGAGTGCTTATGAGAGTTACTATAACTATATATCCTATAGAAAAGGTGCCATCTGCCCTTGATAACATGGGGAAAATCATAGCAATTCAGCCAAGACCTCAGAAAAAAAAACCCTCCACAAGTCCTATCCCAACTTAGGCACAATTTCTAAAAAAAAAACTTTTTTTAGTGGTAGATAAAAAAATGTGTGGTAGATAAAAAATAGAAGAAAATGACTGAACTGAAAAAAAAACCAAGGCCTATAAGCCTGACTGGGCTACAGCTGTTCTGTCAGGAGGAAAATTCTGGCAAAGTATTAAGAAAAGCTCATGCCAAGTGTTGGATTCAAGTTCATGCAATTAACGAGCAATGCCACCAAATTTGGCATTTTGGTGTTTCAGAAATACAGAAGCAAACACCCAAACAAATCTGTATTAGGAACTGTCTTTAGTGTAAAAACACAACTGTCTCACAGGACAGGGCTCTCAGGAGGATAAGAAACTCTCCAAACACGAGCCAGGCAGAAAACATATGGACAATAATTTATGAAAAGTGGGAATGGCCATGCTTTATAATGTCTGAAACTGACGAGCATGGTGACAGGACAGAAAATAGAATATGATTCATCCATACCTGACATTTGAGATACGCAAGGCTTCAGTCTCAGTCCTGAAATATAAAGAGAAAGAATACTACTAAGCACACAACTTTAATAAATAAAAATGTACATTTTTTAAAATAAATTATTCAAATATGCACAGGGATATACATAAATCCACTACATGAGTGGAATGACAATTAGAGTAATAAGAATAATGATAAGAGTATAGTGATCAGGGCTGCAGTGGATCCAGAGCCAATACTAGTAACAATGGACAGAAAGTAGGAGAATTCATTCTGGTTGGGACGCGAGTCCATCACAGGGCAACAGTCACATATTCAAGTCACATATGTAGTCGTTTCACCCATCTACATTTTTCTGGACAATGGGAGCAGAACATTTACAGTAATGAGCTCAGGATCGAACCCTGGACCCTGGAACTGTGAGGATGCAGTGTACCACAGTGCCACCCAAATGTGTCATTTTGTATAAGGGACCTCATATTTTGTGATTTTGTGACCTATAATGGCTTAAGGGTCAATCTACTTGGCCCATATCAACTAAAGTACTTCTCTCTTGGAAAAAAACAAGGAGAGACCAATAACATTCTGGGCATCACATTTGTCATGTTCCTACTGTAACAGCAGCCAGAATCCAGCCCTGCATCTTCAAGGTATTTCTGTGGCAGTAAGGCGCACGCTTGTTGATTGTGCAGTTCAATGAGAAATATGATTGTGCGCCACGTGTGTGAAATTAAATCTGGCAAAACAACAGCGCGATACATAATTACAAAACGGGGCATAAAACCTCATTCCTGAACACAATAGTGGAAGCCTACGAATACAACTACTGGAATAGCAATATTCACATCTCTGATTATGACCCAGAGCATGTACAGTATATAATTTGCCAGTTAATATCACACCATTTCCCACTGGGCTTTCTGGGTATGAGGAGCTATGTAATGATGGAGGATCCTAATATTCACACCCATAGCAGCTCAAACACCTCAGCATTCCTTTCTCAGCCAGCTCCATTTCAATAATTCACAAGCTGTATGTATCTTTGAAATCAGGTTCTGTCAAAATGCAGTAATTCTTTGAGAAATGCTGTAAGGACAGAAAACTTCAAACATTTTCTTTGTTTAAACAAACAAAAAAAGAGACAAGATACTCAAAGCTTTACTATGTGTTCAGACAAAAACCTTTCTGTTGCCAGTCTGAAGGCAAATGAAATACTTTGCAGTTATGTCAATATTTATTACCATGATGCAAATTAAAAACAGTTTTTCTTAGGATGACATTAGAAATTCTGAACTACATGTTGGATTGCCTGCATCAAACATCTCTCATAAGCATCACTATCATTATCACTAAACAATGCATTTTTGTTAACTGGCATGTCTGTAGCCAGTTTATTGTAGAGTTTAAGCCAGGGGTGTCTCCAAGACAAATTTTGCCTAGGCCATGTAAGTATTTTGTGAGCCTTTTGAAGGGCTGTAATGTAAGGCTACTCACTTTTTTTTCCTGATATGTTATCTATTCTATTGAATTAACACCAATATCATAGCCGGTGGATGTAGAATAGGACAACTGCCATGAAAAAAGTTGATGGCATTTATTATACTGAAACACTAATGTTTTTATTTTAATCATATATCCGTTTATAAATATTGAACATATACAGTCAGCTCCATGAGTATTTGGACAGTAATTTTGCCTCTGTAGGTAACCACAGTGGATTGGAAATTAAACAATTAAGATAGAACTGAAGTGTAGACTTGGCCTGTTTCCTTGTTATTCATCACAAATTAAGAAGATAAGGAGGTCTGCTTAATATGAATGCTAATATGTGGTCCAAAGAGGTGCTGATGCAAGTGAAAGGAAGCAGTGAGATAGCAGAACCTTCAGCAGTGGCCAAATCAACAATTTGTTACGTTCTTAAAAAGCAATTCACTGGCAAGCTCGGTGACACCAAAATACCTGAAAGAGGAAGAAATTCTTCCTCTGTAAAGAAAAACCCCTTTACAACATTTAGTCAAGACAAGAACTCAGCGTATCATAAAAGTCTACAATCAAGAGATGTAAAAATACATGGTTTACCTCAAGATGCAAACCACTGGTAATACTCAAGAACAGAAAGGTCAACAAAACCTAAACCAACTTGTACCAGAATGAGCATGGAGAAGAAGAGGAAGAAAAGGCTCATGATCCAAAGCAGACCACATTGTCTGACAAACATGGTGGAGGCAGTGATATGGCATGTGACACTGGTACTGTGTCTGTAATTGCTAAAGGTTTCAATATTTTTTTTAAATACTTGAGTTAAAGCTGAAAGTCACAGAGGCAAAATTATGAAAATCGTGTCCAATAATAATAATAATAATATCAAATAATATAAGATTAAGAAAAGCTTTAACAAACTTGTCCTTAGTCTCCCATCTGTCTAGTCTTTGTTTTCTTAAACATTTATTAGGTCTCTACACTGGCCAATACATGTCAGGCTTTGAAGCTAACAATGAACCAGACTAAAGACCAACAATGTTTGTGGATGCTGATCTGAAATCCATCAAACAAGCAGATACTTTTTCATTTTAACCAGTGTCTTAGCACTAAGAGATGTGATTTGAGCCCACGTGTGCTGTACAGGGAAGTGCAGTGTGAAAATGATAGCAATATTATTTATTGCAAGATCGAACATGCAGTGTGCCATATTTGGCCTACTGGTTTTAAGCTCTTGAACGAGTCAAAGTAACTGACCCTATCTTTTACTCTGTTCCAAAATCAGTTCAAATAAAGGCATTTTTCTTCATCTTCAGACCACTGCTCACCATTGAAAATTACAAAAGAATGTGTAATATACTGAAATTACCAGTGCACTTTAAAAATGGGTAAATCTTTGTTTTTAGATGATGAGCATCCTTTTATGGTGGATTGAATATACAGTGCCGTGACAAAGTATTCGGCCCTTCCTAATTTCTTCCATTTCTGCTAATTTGCCACATTTAAATATTTCATATCATCAAACTAATTATAATATAAGATATACAACAACAGGAGTAAACACAAAATGCACATTTTAAACGATCATTCCTTTACTGAAGATAAAGATTTATTCAAAACCTATATCACCCGTGTGAAAAAGTAATTGCTATCTTAGCTCTCAAATCAACCAGAATAACTAAATTCAATTGACTGTTGGGTTTCATTTCAGTAGCCACACCCAGACATGATTAGTGGCAGACCTGTTGAATCTAAACATCGCTTAAACAGAAAGTATCTGGCATTATGAAGCAGGATAGATGGTCTCAAAAAGCAGCACATGATACCACTGAAAGTCTGGAAAGTGTTACAAAGCCACTGCTGAGGCTCTGGGACTCCATTGAACCAAAGTGAGAGCCGTTATCCACAAACGGAGACAAGTTTGAACAGTGGTGAACCTTCCCAGGAGTGGCCGGCCTACCAAAATATCACCCAGAGCCCATCAATAACTCATTCAGGAGGCCACAACAGAACCCAGATAAACATCTAAAGACCTGTAGGGCTCACATACCTCAGTTACAGTCAACATACACGATTCCACAATAAGAAAGACATGAGGCATAAATGGCATCCATGGGAGCACTGCAAGGCTCAAAACACAGCTGACCAAAAAGAACACAAAGGCTCGTCAAAAAATCTGCCAAATAAAACATCCGGATGACCAACTTTGGGGATAATATTCTGTAGACTGATGAGTCAAAGAAGGAACATTTTGGTGTAAAGCCAACATTGCATTCCACCATAAGAACACCACACCTACAGTCAAACTTTCAATGTGAAACATTAGCAGAAATAGAAGAAATTGGGAAGGGCAAAAACTTTGCCACGGCACTGTATTTCACTGTCTGCTAAACTAATTTTAAAAAGACTGTGCAATGGTCTTACAGCCATACCAATATAAAATTATAAAAACATAAAAACATACAACCATGCATGACAAAATGAATAAACATAAGTACCAATAAGAAGGAAGAAAGTGTTGTGGTCATTCATTAATTCCCCTTCAGTAAACTCTTTATCCTGGTCAGGGTTGAGCTGTGCCTGGAGCCTATCCCAGAAGCATTAAATGCAAATTTAAGACTAGACATAGTTTAAAGCAGAGTGAGCTTTGTTTAATAGCCAGTTGTCTGCCAAGTCCAGGAATAGCTATGTTCTACCTGTCCAAGCCTTCCCCGAAGACATCTGCCCAACAGATCCCAAGTCTGCAACTCTCTTCTGGTTATAGATGACAGATTCTCTCCTATTTCCAACACAAAACTGTAAGACTTTTTACTATTGGCAGTTTTATTCAAAATAAAATTGGATTTTTTTAGTGCCAATTACCCTCATTACATGAAATAAAGGGGTATAAAAAAAGTTTTAGTGTATAGCAGCATACAAGCATAATGTTTGGATGCCAGTTAAGAGGCAATTCGAGTCATTGTCATTTACATTTGTTTATTTATCAAACAATTTGTTCCCCAAAGTGACCAAGTGAACTGTGGCTGTCTACATATCAGAGACATCAACCATAACAACCTTAAACACTGAGCTACCATTAACTATACCAGGAGATGCCCAAACTGGTTGATGAAGGATTCCTTTAAGGCTGAAACTTATTGTGAGATCTTTTGAATCATCTCCCCACAGATCCAGAACCAACAAAAACCAGCCTTCTGCACTCGTCATTATCAAGACAGCAGTTCTCCAAAAAGTTCAGGTGTATACACTTTAAAAGTGCTCCAACGTTGTACAGTTCCTGTCTACAAAGCTGAAGACAAGCAAAAATCTAACATTATTGCTCAAGCACCAAAGCAGTGCCAAAGCAATCTCATTTCACTGGAGTGGCCTGGGAACAGATGGCTTGGAGTAGCATCACTCCGCCAAATTTTGTAGCCCTCTAGTACTAGAAAAAAAAGAAATAGCAGTTCAGGCAGTATCAGATAGTCTGTTAGTTTTATGGTGCACAAAGGGGCATTCAATTGAACTTGTTGTTTTACCAGTCAACTTGCTGAATTTTATACATTGAAAATAGATGTGATTGTTGATTTAAACCATTATATCAGGGATGGTAGGATTTACTGGTTTGCCCCAATTAAAAAAGTGCACTTGATACAATTAGGGGTAAACGTAGGACATTTGCATTGGTAAAATCCAGTTTATTTACACTGAAGTACCAGAGAAACCTATGCAAAACAGATAGCAACACCACCTATGCACATCACTGGTTAAGGTGTTGGGTTACTGAAGGTCAGGGGTTCAAGCCCCACCACCACCAAGCTGCCCCTGTTGGGCACCTGAACAAGGCCCTTAACCCTCAACTGCTCAGTTGTATAAAATGAGTGAATGTAAGTCACTCTGGATAAGGGTGTCTGCCAAATGCCATAAATGTAAATGTCACTGGTTGTGTCTGCCGGTGACAGACATCTGTGGAAGCTTTTAGAGCTGTGTCCGCCATGAGAATGGGAAGTTATCACAATTTTGCAATTTTCAACGTGGTTTAATAATAGGAGCTCCTGAGATGGGTCACAGCATCTCACAGGTAGAAGCAAAGTTTGGATTTTCACATATGACCATTTCAAGGGTGTACTGTGAGTATAAGAATTCTTCGAACATACAACAGCAGCATGGGTGTAAAAAGACTCAAACAATTTGTGAAAGAATCGTGCAACACTGCCTCAAGTAACATCAGTAATCAATGCTCTCCAAGACCCCATGGGGGACCTACCAAGTATTAACTGGTATGCCAATTTTTCTGGTACTTCGGTGTAAATATAATTTATATAATTATTGTATATTTATTAGAGGTGTCATGCGATAATGTTTTTTAATCGCACACTTTATTCATGGTTACACACATTTTGATTTGCAGGTAGGCATCGTAGGGCCAATGAAAATGTTATTGCCATTCATCACTGGTCTATTTTAAGAGAAACAACTGTTGACTTTATTTGATAAAAGTGGAATATTAATTATTTATGTCCTTTCATTTTTTTTGTTTTATTTAAAGGTAACTGCACAGTGTGCTGGGAGCTAGGAAACTCCAGCAGCACTGTTGTGTCTGATCCACTCACACCAGTACAACACACACTCACACCACCACCACATCAGTGTCACTGCAGTGCTGAGAATGATCCACCACCCAAATAGAACCTGATCTGTGCTGGTCCTGTGGGGGTCCTGAGCATTAGAGAACAGAGTAAAGGGGACTAACAAAGTATGTAGAGATACAGATGCTCTACAGTCTATAATTGTAGAACTACAAAGTATATCTATATGACAAGTGGAACAGACAATGAGTGTAGAGAATATATTTAAATAGGATCAAGGCAATGTGGTGAGACGTACAGAGCATCAGTGAGGTGTAAAATGAGTAGACATAACGATGAGAAGAATCTTCCACATTCTCCTTAGATGAGAGAGTCAGCTAAATGGAATTGCATCAATACACATGTGTATAATAACCCTAATCATCATTGCTTTAACAAGGTCCTACCAAGATCAATAATCATTTCTCAACTTGCTTCCTCTACATGCTTAGGCATCATAATCAAATCAGTCTGCACTGCAAATAGTTGGCCAGAAACAATATGGCACTATAAACACCTTGTTATTAATATACAACATACTGTATTTTCTGAAATTTGGTTTAATAGCAGTGTTTCTCTTACTGAAAGAGAACTGCCTGCAGGGCTGTTAAAAGGACAATTACATGACCACTGTATCTCATTTAACTGATAAAATGAGATATAAAACTATATACTACAGAGGAAATCCTACGATAACAGCGATAACCATTTATGCAATGATGGCGTGAAAAGAATGCTGTAAATGTGGCACAAATGCCTGATGTATTGCAGAAAAGACACTCATTGTTAGTGACAGAATTAAGCCACAAAATATGCAATTACAACTCCCACTTGCATACCAGCACTTTCAGCATGCATACAAACGAATTAGCAGGATTACGCTAAATGTTGTTTCCTCAAACAGGCCATTTATAGCGCACAAAAAAATCTGTATTTTGTATTGCTCTCCCACATTGGGATCGAGGGCCAAATATTTCACATTATAATTGAAACAATAAGCCTTTTTAAAATAATATTAATTTTTTAGTTTTCTTCCGGTTCTGGCACAGTGTAACTAGTTCCTCCAGAGGGAAATGTTCTCAGTGTGCACGCTGCTATGACAGCAGAGTTTGAATTTTCATGCTGCTAGCACCACTGGGATATCAAGTTGACAAGTGTTAACACCTCAAGGACAAAAACCTAAATATTTTACTTCTGGGGAAAAAAACGTCCAGATCCAGCTGGAAGTGAAATCATGAGATGGGCCGTCTATAAATTACAAAAGGTATATTCTCACTACTTTGCTGGTGTCTATAAATATGCCATGTCTATATTTGAGTCACTATGACTCACTGTCATTTTACCGTCATTCATCACCGTCAGTTAAGTGTTTGTGATTGTAAAAGAAGCCTTAATTGGGCTTTAACACTCCGGACATACATTCCACGACAAGGCTAGCATTTCTGATTGAGGAAAAAAAGAGCTATTTTTATTTAGCCTACCTTTTTAAAGAAGAAACATACCAAGTAAAAGTCAGAGAAAACAATTCTCAATATTAGAACCAAGTTGCGAAATCTTTTTACATTTCAGACACAGCCACTAAGCCATAGCCACTAAGAACACTATCTCCCAGATTCCCAAGTCCACAACCACACTCACTTCCCATTACTTTTAGTTACTTTATATTTATGGCATTTGGCAGACACCCTTATCCAGAGTGACTTACATTTATCTCATTTATACAACTGAGCAGTTGAGGGTTAAGGGCCCTGCTCAAGGGCCCAACAGTGGCAGTTTAGTGGTGGTGGGGCTTTAATCCCAACCTTCTAATCAGTAACCCAACACCTTAACCATTGAGCCACCCCTGCCCATTAGATTTGCTAAGGCTCCCCTTCCTACTAAAGAATATAACCTTTCCATTATTAAGTTTCCTTTGCTTCTTTATGTGGCAGTCTAGGTAAACCAAACAGCTATCATTGCAGCTTAATGCTGGAAAACAGCAAAAAAGTACTGAAACAGCCTGTTATGACCAAAGCTGTTTCTTTGATATCTCCATTTTAAATAAAATATACATTTACATTAAATGTAGAATTTAAATTCTAACCTGCTTTGGCTGCCTACCCACAAAGATCATGAGCCTTAACCAAGTGCTCCTGAGTGGCACAAAAGAAAAAAGAGTGTTCAACCTATTGTCCCGAAGTCACAAATCTGAATCCTGATGAAGGCATAGAGAACTGGTGACTCGCAAAACGGCAAGAGAAGCAAAACTGGCTGGGCTTTCTAGGAGGGACAGCAACATTAGACAGTTATCAACTGTGACTCACAGGTAGCACTGCCCTGTGATGCAGCAATAGCTAGTTGTTGTATGACAAGTCTATTTGTGAAAGGAAAAACATGCAGTGGTAAAAACGATCAGTCTGAGTCCTTACACAATCCAATACACACAATGCGAAAAAAAAAAACCCCAAAACTAACAAACTGGGCTATTCAGCTATTATTTCCTGAGAAATTGACAAGTTTAGCATGCAGTCAGTGACATTTACCTCAGGTGGTGAGACAGATATGGATGATGTTAATCAAAATGAGACTTTACTCCCCAACTGCAACATTCCAATGTGAGAACTTTAGGACTTGACAGTGTCTCTTGCCTGTTTTTTAATGTCTCTTGCATTTTGTTTGTGAATTGCTTGCCACTGTCCTCTTGTAAATAAAGCCTTGGTGTTTTATTTTAACCTGAGTGCAGCTCCTGTATTCTGTCAGAACTCAACACAAAGAGAGATAAGATACATGTTTTGGATCTGTGGGTTTAACTCAAGAGATCTCTCATGTACAGTGAAATGAAAACCAAAGCGCAGAAGATTGTCTGGAATCAGACAGAAGCCAAATCAGAGGAAAACAGCAGGGTAAAACTCCACTACACATCTTATCTGATAAACAACTTCATAGAGAGTTTTTGTTTTTCTTTCAGAGCTAAAGTTAGATGTTACAGTATGACCAGTTTGGAAGGACAATAAGTCTGGAAAAACAATACTGGAAGGAGAGTCACTGTAGGTGACTGATTTATTGGCCTATCGGTGTTTAGACACCACTTATTACACAAAGAAAGTGAGAAACCAAGCCAGACTTCCTATCCAGTTTTACTGCATCAAGCATATGCTGCTGTAAAGCTTTGATATCTTTTATACAACTTGTAACCACCAAGATGCATGCCTCCGGGAAATAAACAGACCATATGGTCCAGTACATACATCATATCCATATGGCAGGACATGGGCATTTTATTTTCTCCTGATAACATCAGGTCAGTGGATGTACAGTGCATAGCTGAATTTATTTCTGAACTATTAGGCAGAAAGTTGCCATTGTGTCTGTGTTGACTGTTATTCAGGTCAAGTTGTACAGGAAAAGGATTAAGGCAATTTAGCATAGGCAATTCAATGATCAGTATGTTTTGGGAGGTGGGAGGAAACCAGATAACCCAGAGGAAACCACCACACAGACAGAAAGAGCATGCAAAACTCCACACAGACAGTAACTGGAGCTCAGGATGAAACCAGTGATGTGAGGATGTGAGGCTGTGAGGTGGAAACAATATCCACTAGTAGAGAAATATTTTTAAAATGTCTTCCAAATTGTTTAATATCATGAAACTTTTAAAAAGGGATTATATGGCCATCATATAAAGAGGAGGAAAGTAGAGAATGGCAAGAACTCATCATAAATATGTAAAACCTCCAATTGTTACCTTTCATGGTTCAGAGTAGTTTGAATTTATGTAACAAATTTCATACTAGGGAACTCTTAAGATATCTGATTAAAATATGCAAGCTTAATTGGCTGGATTTCAATAACCAAGGAACAGAAAAATGTGATATCTAAACTATGAACTAGATAGTAAATTTGTATCACAAAGATCTTATCTATGGCCTCAGATTAAAGCATTTTCCAATAAACTGAACTCTATCCATCACCACCATAAACATGTTTTATAAATGATGATTAAGTAAATAACTGTATTTGAAATGGCTTCTTCCCAATTCTGAGAGAGCTGAGGGCATCCTCAGGGCCTAGAGGCTTCCGTGTCATGCACAATTCATCCCTCCCCTTTCCCTCTTTTCTCCCTATTAAATTTGCAATTGTTTAATCTAGCAGGGTAATGAAATTAACCTTTTTACATGCCAGCCTGTGGTGAAGCAGCCGCAAGGTAAATCACATTTTCAGAGTGTAGAAGAAGCCCTGCCTTCAGGCTTGCATCTGCATGCAACCTCACACTTCAAGTGGTCTGAAAGCATTTACACAGAATACCAACTCACACTGTTTCTCTAAAATCAGATTGTTCTGGAGCATACTAAGATGATAAACCATCTAAATTACACTGTATATTTTGTAGCATGGATCTGCCTCAAATGCAGACTGTAACCTGCAATACCATCATGGTATCTAATGCATCAGCATTCAGTTCAGCTAAAACAACTCAAAGTATGACCCCAAAAGAGTGAAGACAGCAATGAGGAAAAGAAAAAACTAAACAATGAGAAAAGACTGCAGTTAGCTCAGTAAGCTGCTGAATAAAAATGAACTCTCTGTCTTACAGGAAGATAACATCAGCTCCCCAGTGATTGGATTAGCAATGTTGCTGGTGCCGGCTCAGGCCAGCACAGGCTCACGCGCAGCCTCTGGTTCACTTAAAGACGCAACACTGAAAACACAAGTCTAAAAGGGTCAATAAGAGGATTAAATCGTTTTGGCGTCTTTAAAACTTTGGTAGAAATTGATCTGGGGTGATTTATAGGATATGAACATACCAAAACACATGTAACCGATTATTGTTTTTAAATATCTTACATGATGTACACGCATCACCAGCTGTAGTCGGTTTTTGTTTGCAGATTTTCAATTCATTTCGTTTTGATTTATGTAGTGCTTTTAAGCTTTACAGAAATGTAGATATAGATTTAAAGCTTTACAGAAATGTAGATATAGATTTAGATGTATCCCTACAAAGGCTATCAGAGGCAACAATAGCAGGGAAGAAGTCGCCTAGATGACATAAGAAACCTTGAGAGGACCCAGACTGGAAAGGGAACCCATCCTTTTCCATAGCTGTATGCTAAGAAGTCAAACAGTACTGGGTGTGTTAAATGGATTCTCAGTACCAGTATCACTCATCACTGATCATTATTCATTACAGTTTTTACTATAGTTTTAACTCTATAGTTTCTAAGTGGAGTTATCCATGGAGTAATGAATAAGACTTGGGCATAAACTGTTCAGTGCAATTTTTAATCTATCCAAGTCAGGCAATCCACAGAGCATCAGGAAGGATCAGGCACCCTGATTTAAATAAGCCATTTTTTTCAATACAGAGCATTGTCCTTGACATAGTAGCTGCCATGCTTAGATTATTAGACAACAAGGGCTATACAGAAACCAAAGTGCACCAGAAAAAAAAAATTCACAAACTCGATGGGGCAGTTGTTGCTTTAGGCTGCATCCGAGTTTCAGCCCTGTGATCCTCTTCCAAGTGTGCACTTTGTTCATATAAAAACATAGTGACTATGTTGAGTGGGTGAAAGAAAATCATAGCTTAGTCTTATACATATAAATCATAATTTACATAATAACACTTCTTAAAGATGGACAAGATGTTATTTGAATAGCAAGTCTGCAACATTAACAGTAAGTACAAATTAGAAATACGATGGCATTTGCACTCAGTGACGTGTTCAGGTCAGAGATAAAATGTGCTGGCTTTGGTAAACATTAACATGCAAAAATACAGAACTACAATTTAACTTTACTGTTTTCTCATAAAAGACGTTTCAGAAAAATAATACATATTGGTCAGGAGTACAAAGTGTCATTCAGAATAATCCATGTTACATAAAGCACAATAAAAGAACAAATGAATTTCTGTGTAGTATTTTTAAGCATATTACTTAATTAGCCTGTAGAGGAAGTAGACCTACATACAGAGAGGGCTGTATTCAGACATTAGTTATGCACCCATAGTGAGCATTGTACACATCAGATATTCAGACCTCAAATGTAACTACGGGCTTAAGCACTACTCGGAAATATAAGCAGGAAGGCGTTAGGCACACAGGGTGGAGTTTGCCTAAAACAGAGGCAATGTTCAGTCTTCCAGGTTTAATTTGAGGGTATTTTAATCAACAGAATTCTTCACCAGAGTAAATACAGTTTACTGTATTATTATTATTA
>JAOVYV010000001.1:20435088-20447221 GCA_025674545.1 Hassar affinis | reverse complement strand
TCTTTGTAAAGCTGCTTTGAGGCAATGTCCTTTGTTAAAAGCGCTTTAGAAATAAAATAAATTGAATTGAATTGAAAATTGAACCTCAAAATATTAGTGTGCTGCCCTCTGTTGCAACATTATGTACTGTTTTGTCACCACTTTCCTCCACATTATGTGCTGTACCAATATCACTCACTCACTCACTGTCAGTAACTGCTCTATCCTCTCATCCAAGAAACCCAAGAACACTGGACGTGAAGTGAGAACACGCCCTGGATGGGATGCTGCTTCATTCCAAGGCACAATGCGAACACACATTCACACATTAACACCTAGAAGACATTTATCTTAGCCAATCTACCTCCTGACATGTTTTTGGGAAATGGGAAGAAACTGAAAATCCACACAGAAAAGGAGAACATGCAAAGAAACACCATACAGACAGAAACATGAACTTACCCTGGAGCTGTGAGGGCAGTAGCGCTTCTGCACCCCATGCAGCCCTTGTATCAACACATTTAAAAAATAAATCAATAAAAAAACACCCTGTATTATGATACATACTAAACACTGACGTTCTACTAAATACAAGGTAGTGTTTCAAACTGAATTTCAGCTCTTTCATAGATGCATCCTAAAGAAATGAAACAAAACAAATTGGATTAATGATGTCTAAAAAATGTAAGCGTAACAAATTTAAATATAAAGTATACATGAGAAAACCTTTTATATGTTTTCTGACCACTGTTGTGTGCATCGGGGAGAGTGAAAGGGACACAGCATGAGAGATTCCCTCGGTTTCCGGTCACCTTATCTCTAGCACCTCTCTGTTCCTGTCATTCAGCTGCTTCCCAATGCCATACAGCAGCAACGACCTCACTTCCTGTGCAGCTTCCTGACCAAGCAGGTGAAGCATTCTGGGATACTGGAGTAATCCAAATGGCTAGACATACAGTGTTCGTTTTATCAGTTGTTTTTGTGCTAAAGAGAATCTTATCACATTTATATCAACCTACAGTTTAATGATTTTACATTTTATTAACGATTGAATATAAACAAACATGAGTGACTCTTGAAAAATGAGGTGGAGACAGAATAAACAGTCACCTGCCTATGGAAGGGGCCTGCACCCTGCTTGTGTATGTGTGTGTATAAGCAGTCATTAGTTCACAAAACAGAGAATATCCCTGCATGGGGCTTTCCACAGGAGGCCAGAGATTAAATGCCACAAATAATGAGTGGTATTATCAATCAAGAGCAGTGCACATGCTTACAAATCACAAAGACAACTAGTGGATATGCTCACAACACACACACACACACACACACACACACACACACACACACAAACACAAACACACACAGTGAAATATGAGGTTGACCAAATCATAGAAATGGAGACATCACTCTTATCCCCAAAGTCTTAAAACAACTTATGAGCAAAGGGTAGACCCTGAACAAATAAGGGAATGAAAATAAAGCATGTGTCTTGATGCTTACTGCTTTACAACTGTGACCACATAAAAATGCTTTTTTTTGACAGCACTCATTGGATTTACCAACAAACAGAACAATGTCTAAGGAGCTCAGTGCAGATCTTAGAAAGATGATCAAGGCAGTCAGGAATGTCTATTGGAGCCATTTCTAATACAATTTCAATCTCTTTTTTTTAAAAGAGGTGTAGCCACGCTGGCAAGGTCTGGAAGAAACCCCAAACCGTCACCTGATACCACCATGAAACAGAAGCTACTGGAACACTAGTGTCACTGTCTACAGTCAAGTAATTTTTATATCATTGAATGAAAGGCTGCTGTCTGACCAGTTTGCAGCTGACCACATGGCCTTCTGGAGGAAAGTTTTATGGTCAGATGAGACAAAGATCGAGTTGTTTGGCCACAGTGACCAGAGGTATGTTTGGAGGAGGAAAGAGGAGGCTTTCAACCCTAAGTACACTGTACCAACTGTTAAGCATGGTAGTGGTAGCATCATGCCTTTACAGCCAGTGGAACTGGTACCTTGTACAGAGTGGATCAGTTGGATCAAGAATGGATAAAGCAAGCTAATATTAGTCAACCCTCAACCCAATTGCAAATACAGTATATGGACTGTGCTTAAAAGTTGGGTCGTGGCAATTCCATAACATTTAATGTAACTAAACATTCCATAATATTTCAGTTACTTTTATAACAATAAAATCATAATATGACAATTGTTACTGAATCAAAATGTCATAATTGGTGAATAACTGGTGGAAAAAAATCATCTTAACTTATAATAGCAATTATCTTATAATAAAAATTAACTCTTACTCATCACACAACAGCTACCAACAAGAGAAGGTGGAGCAGGAACATGCCTCCTCTGAGACATGCCAAACACAGGACAGCTTAGAATGAACAGAAGCTCTATTCACAATTTACCATGGTATAACAAAAATAACCCACTTTATGCCATCCTGTTATAGGAAAATCATCCTCCACTTTACACTGGGCCACACTACACCACCCCAGTATGAATGATTTTTTTTTAACGCGTCATTTCTTACATTACACATCAAGTAGTGGCAGTCATGTGCCTGCAGGACTAGAACATGTGCTGTAATGCACAGAACATGACACTGCTTAAGAGTTCACCTCAGTACAGTCCTGGAAACAGCAGGCTTTCTGATAATCTCTACAGAGGCCAGGAGATTACACACATATGCACGTGCACTTACACAGATCATGTGCGACAGTGCTGAGAGAGTTATGGTGTAACATTTCAGTGGCTTTAATTAAACACACTGTGGAAGAAATTTCACTTGTCTGGTCCACATGATCATGCGATAATCAAACTGACAAACAAAGTTATGTATAGCACTGAGAAGGCATGGTGGCACTGCATGTAGCATTGCCACCTCACAGCTCCAGGGTCCCTGGGTCAAACACAGCCACTAGTTACTACATGTTCTGCAACGGACTGGCATCTGAGCTAGGTGCTATCCAGCTTCACACACCATGTATCCACTGTGAACCTGACCAGGATAAAGTGGTTACTGAAGATTGGTGAATGAACATTTATTAATTTGTTGCAAATATAATTCATCCCAAGTGGTATTCTGGTTGGATGACTGACTAGGCCACTAATAGCTTTAGGAAGATCATTTGGGTGATTATCCTTCTACAAGGTGAAGTTCCATCCACTATGGAAATGTGCAGATGGATTTGAGCAGTCAAATATTTCATAATGAATCTGCTGGTATCTATTAGGGAATAATTAATTTTAGCCCAAAATCTCTTTCAGTGTATAAAATAATAAGCAGAGAATAATACAAACCCTTTTCTTTAAAATAGAGATGACTAAAGCAAGTTCACACTTGAATACATACATAAGAAATACATTCCTACTAAATGTAATTTATACATTTAGTGTGGGTCATAAGGAGGGGTATCAGGTTACCCGTTCTCCAAAAACTGGCTCCAAACTCTTTTGTATCTGCTGAGCTGCTGGATTTCTGTGCAGCAGTGCAAGGACTGGAGATCACGAGGATCATGAAAAACAAATCTATCCTACAACAAATGTGCATTATTTTACACACACACACACACACACAGAGTTTTTGGGTGCTTATCTTGTTTCAGAATTCACATACCATTTCCGAAAAATGAGCGATACTGGAGAGAGAGAGAGAGAGAGAGAGAGAGAGAGAGTGTGAGAGAGAGAGAGAGAGAGACAGAGAGAGAGAGAGAGAGAGAGAGAAGCAGTAACAGCAAATGTTTAAGTGGTTTTGTCAGTTGCAGGAGTCCAGCAGACATGCAAGACAGATAAAGCTGAGATGTCTGGGAATGAGAGGGAGCTGAGAGTGCTCCAGAGAAAGCAATACAGTCGAACTGATGCAGGCAATAAAAGATTGCACATGTAAATGAAATACTATTAGTCCATGTTATTTCTAATATCCATCACACAGTCAGGTCCATAAGCATTTGGGCAGTGACAATTTTCCAGTTTTGCCTCTGTGGATCACCACAACAGATCTGAAATGAAGAAATCAGGATATGATATAGCAGTATAGACTGTCAGCTTTCATTCATGGGGTTTAACGTAAATATTGCAATAGCTGCAATAGTATAGTATGCATCAATGAAACATCCACATCAATGTCAGGACCCAAGCTTTTATAGCAGAACATTGCCCAGAGCATCACACTGCCTCCACCAGCTTCCTTCTTTCCATAGTGCATCATGGTAACACACACACACCTTGAAAGCAAGGCTAATTTTACTCTCTGGACTCCCAGACAACTTTGCTCTCCCCTAGTCCCAATGCTATGGCAACACTAGGATTCAAACTTTTGGTTTAAATAAGGCCAAGGCTTTTCTGTTGCCCCACTCACAATTTATTGAGCCAAACAATAATAGGATAAATTAAGTTAGATAGCAAATTTAATCCACTTTATGCATGTTTATCTGTTCATGAATAATAATAATAAAAAAAAGTCAGCATGTCAACAGTTGACTAAAACTATACTAAAATATTTCAGTTTTTGTCAAAACCAAACTGTCCAGACATTGTCAAGTAAAACATTTGGCACAGAACTAAGGCTAAAACTAAAATTAAAAAACAGCTGACAAAATTAACATTAGTAGGTACTAAACACTGCACACTGGGAACACCTCACATGACCTGCCATTTTGGAGATTCTTTGCCCCAGTGATCCAGAAATCACAATTTTGCCCGTGCCAATTTTGCCCGTGTCAACTTTGCTCAGATACTTACACTTGCTAATTTTTCTTGTTTCCAACACATCACCTTTGCAAACTGACTGTTCACTTGCTGCCTAATGCAGCCCACCTCTTGCTCTTGGTAGCTACAGCAGTGTTAAAACAGTATGCAGTCTGCTAGAACATTTTTGTTACCAAGCTGTTTAAAGGTATAATGCATTACAATCTTGGTGTGTCTGGATAATGAGCAGGTGTCTCATTATGCATGGCTGACAAAGAACATGATCTAGATGCTCTGAAAGCAAGCTGTGTATAGGATGCAGTGTGTTTATTTAGCTCTGAAGCACAAAACTGATGAATCAGGCAATGACAAGAAACTCTTTTTAGACAGGATGTATAAACTTCCCATTTGTACTTGCTTGCCAGCAGAGGATATTCTGTTCACAATTTCATGGAAGCATGTGAGGTTATTTGGGATGCCTCTTTACAACTTTAATAAAGTGGATTAGTAATTGAGTTATTTTAGCTTAAAGCTTAAACTTTTAACATTTATAACTTACAGGGACATGGAAAAACAATGAAACAGTGTTAACTTGCAAAATACGCTGAACGATCACTGGATTAGGAACCTGGCACCAGGCAGGTGGCATATGATCACTGATAAAGTGACCCCAATTGGTGATTAGCTCACAATCGGCTGTCAATGTGTTGAGCTGTCCACTGCACAGCAGAAGGCAACATAGACAATGGACCTTGGACACATGAAGATGGTCTCTGGTGTGACGAGTCCCATTTCCTGTTGAGACATGCCGATGGACAGGTCCACATCTGGCGGAAACCGCATGAAGCAGCATCTCCGGGTTGCAACCTTGGAGTGCTACAGGATGGTTGTAGTGGTGTGATGGTCTGGGGAGCATACTCTTGGTATGCCCTAGGACCGTTAGTCATCATACCACAATCCTTGAATGGTGAACACTACAGGGACCTGTTAGCTGACCATATCTTCAAGAGGTCTTTCCCGACAACAGTGTGAATTCATCATCGGGCACATTGTGTCATCAGGCTCGGATTACTCAGGTTTGGAGGAACATGAGAATTAACTCCACAATGCCTGGAGCGGGCATGGGTCGAGCTGTGTATGGAGTGAGGTTTGCCACCTTGTGGAGTGTGTTCCCCGATGTCTGTGTTGTAATTAATCAAAAAAGGTGGACCAACCAGTTATTAGCCAGGTGTTCCTAATCCAGTGATCATCATAATGTCAAACTGCACATAAATAATTTGAATTATAAGGGACATAAGGGAATACTTTTTAAAAATCTCTTGAACTGAATATCATGTACTTTCTCAAATTTGTTTACTTCCATTTATTGTTTGCCTGTTTAATAAAATATATATTTTTAATCCACCATCAATTTAGTACCTTAGGCTCAGGAGTTGCGCAACAACAATGCATTCGCCCCCTACCCGAGATCGCAAATTCGATGGCTTCGCCCTCCCAGACTGGCGGTTCGTTGCGTGACAAGGGGGGAAGCACTGGCGGGTGGGAATTGGAGACGACTAAAATTAGGGAGAAAATCGGGGGGAAAAAATAAAAAAATTAAAAATAAATAAATAAATAAATAATTTAGTACCTAAAATTGAAAATTAGTTCATTCATTCTTTAATCTTCTGCTGTCATGGTGTATGCAGAGCTTTACAGGGAACACAGGGCATATAAGGCAGGGAGAGGGAAGAAAACTGGGGAAACCTGGCGAAATCCCACGCAGACACGGGGAGAACACACAAAACTCCACACAGAGTAACCTGAGCTCAGTAGTGTGTGACTGGAGCTACTTAGTGGGGATAAAACATTATTTGCCCATTGGCTAGATACTTTAGAAAAACTTTTTTCTAAAGTAGTAAGAAAAAAAATATTTCTTTTGCTTGTGAACGTAAGTACTGATTTCAAATACAGAACACTTCACACTAAGCAGCGCCGTTTTTTTTTTTAAACAGAATCTCATCATTACTTCAAATGTATGAACACAAGCATGTTTTAGAGAAAAATGGAAGCACTGTTGTCTTCCCTTACAGATATTAAACAGATCATAATAATAATTAGCTAATTTGTTAATTAAAAAACACAATTAAACACATTCAAAACAGCCTCACACAGCACCTCACACTAAGCACTGTCTTTCTCTTACAAAAGTGTGGACACCAATATCCCTTAACAGAAAGTAGGATGGAGCTGGCCTTTTATAACAATTGGTACCATGACTCATCAGACCACGACCCATGTTGCCAGTCCTCTAGGGTCCAGTTAGCAACCTCACATGCCAGGTGAGATGCTGTGTCCGGTCGCGTGGCACTCTGGTGGGTATTCTGCTCCCATATCCCATGGAAACTAAGGAACGCTGCACTGCCTGGCAGGATGTGTGAGTGGGGCCTCCTGCATTAAATGTGGATGTGACTTCTGGCAGAGTTGCTTGTGTTTTCGAATGGACAATTCTAGCCAGATACTGCTGGTCATGATCATTAGCACCCACTGCCGGCCACTGCGCTGGCACCCACCATCACGCCTCATTGAAACGCTGATAATTGACTTCCCCTTATACAGGTGTGGGCGTTCCCAAGCCGTCCCTGAAGTAACACCACTTCATAATCAATTTACCTACTGCTATCCCATAATGTTAGATACATCAGTGTACATACAAAATTAAGAGGAAGTAAAATTTGTAAATGAAATGTTGCTGGAAAAAGCAGATATTCACATAGTTCCACAAGCTTGTTCTCCATAGGTATTTTCACACCAAACAGTTCAAAGGACTAACCTGGGGGGAACTTCCCCCCTATGGAGCTCCCCCGAGAACTACAGTTGCTCCAGGGCCTTTTTGGTGTGCATTCGCATTACGAGTAGGAACAATAATGTGACAGAAGCCGTGCGGCAGTAAGTGATTTGATGTCACTTCAGAGCGACATACCACACAATAATTAATGATGGCATGATCGGAGCTGTGTGCATGTTGTCTATTGGAAAACTTTTGAATTTTTGTCCAAAAAAAAAAAAAGTTTCAGTTTATCTGTTAATCTTCAAAGCCTGTGTTGGAGAATCTATATAAATTCTTCTCTGTGCTGCTCCCAAAAAGAGCTGAAGAAGTTGGAGTGTGTGCAGCCGGATGCATCATCTTAACATGTGGATGAAAAATAATTTACTGTAACGCAGATATGAGAAAGCAGGATGATTCGCATTGTGTCCTTAAGGGTCCACTTATGAATTTCACACCATAGTTCTTTGTTGTGTTTCAATGGGTGTAAAATCAGAGGTGAAAACCAAAATCGGTAAACTTTTCATGGGGAGCATTACAAAAAAAAAAAACACACAGATAGAAATGCTAGCAAATATTTTTCAATTTCACCTAGACGAATCAAAATTTCTGTGTACCTCATCCATCACGTACAGGCTCAGCAAAGCCTGGACTTCAGTCGTTCCATTTGTCTGTTGTTGTTTTTTTCCATATTTTGTGAGTGCTAATGTTTACACAGCTACCAGTGTGAACAAGTATATTTAAAAATGGTAATTGCTGAAACAGGTCACAGGCGCCTGCACCAATCACCGCACATGTACGTCTGGACCAATCACGGCTTACTAACGTCACTCCTTGAAGAAGGAGCTGGAAAAGTCCCTATACACGTCGTTTTAAGAACTACAACCCAGTTCCTGCTGTGCGAACACGCGAGAAAGGGGGCACAGATCTAAGAACTATGAAGAAGTGCCTCCGGTCATCTCTGTAGTCCACTGCTCACAGCATTTTTGTCCAAAGTTCATCACTGTGTGCATGTGGGTATCCAATTACAGCTCTGTTTGAAAATATTGGAACTACATAGTTAAGGTTTAAGACATGCTTAATCTCTCATACTACAATCATCTGTGCTTAATTTTAGAACCATGAAAATACTTCTAAACTTACAATAATTTGTTGGAAAGGGGAACTTGGGGATAAAACAGAGCTAAAATCCAGTAGTCTGCACCTGGTAAGATCAGTTCATATATTCATCAGTAACCATTTTATCTTGCACAGAATCACTGTGGATCCAGAGCTTATCCCAAGAACACCAGTCATAAGGAAGGATAGGACAACAGTCCTCTGTAGGGCACCACTCACACACACATTAGCACACATTTGGAGCAATTTGTGTATGCATGGGGTTCTTCCAGATTCTCCAGCATCTTCCTACCTCTCAAAAACATGCCAGTGAACATGGCTAAATGAATACATTTCTGCCAATTACGTGGAAACTGATGCTGAATATACGGACAGCTGCTGCCTGTGCCACTGCTGACAGTTTAATATGTCTAGGTCAGTATTCCTCAGTATTGTCCTTTATAAAATGAAACCTATCTACATATGGGATCTGATTTCTATCTTCAGCAGGACTGCCAGACATTCGCAGGTTTTGCTTGAGCTTCTACATCACATGTGCTACCTTAACCTGTTACAAAAACCTAAATGATCCTCATTAAACGTGGCATAATTACTGAAGTGGCAGAGCCAAGCAAAAGCAACCTTGCTTAATTGGCTGTGCATATCAAGAGCACACGCTGAGGCCTTTTCATATCCCAGCCTACTCAGAACCTCTCAGAGGAGTGGTGCTTCATCTCCATGACCTTTCACCTTTTGGCATACAGCAGTTCTCAGCAGCAGCCCTCCTTTATGCTTTGAAGTCCTAGGGGAGTTGAGCACTGCAGCAGAGGAGGCACACAGACCACCTCAATACCAGTTAATGACTGCCAGGGAATATTGGCAGCTGGGCAAGTATAGAAAGGAACATAAATTACAAATTGACTGATTTAAAGGAAAAGTTCACCCTGAACAATTTGCATATATTTTTGATCGTCAAGGGTATTCAAAATTCAAGAGTTTTTTTGACGGTTTCTGTTCTTTATTGGCCTTTTTACTCTGATTAACCACCACTGTAACTTATGTCAGCACAGGAGACAGCAGAAAGTGCTCAAAAGAACAATGAAACGTAGCAGAAGAGCAAAGCACATCACAAGTATTTCAAAATACACAATTCTAATGCGTTTCAGATCCATCAATTCCGTATGGAAGAGGAAAAAATAAGTGTGCAGTATGAACATATGATTAAAACATATTAGCTTTAAATCTCCAATGCAGAAGTACACCTACAACTTTAACTTCAACATTTATTAACTGATTAATTCAACAACATTAATTCAACATTCGAGATTCAAAGCTTTAGATTACATGCACATTAGTAGCTGATAGACCACACAGACAATACATTTGGTATAAAGGTAAGACAACACAAAAGAGCATACAAATAAGCATACATACACATATGCAAAATGGTGTGTGTGTGTGTGTGTGTGTGTTAGGAGCTGGGTTACTGGTCATGAGCTCAGAGTTCTGGTGGCTTGGGGGAAGACGCCTCTCTTTATCCCTCAGTACTGGTCATGTGGTTGTGGACAGTCTGTAGTTGGGGTGTGTTGGATCCTCGCTGCTCTGGCCCTGCACCACCAGGAGTAGATGTCCTGCCCCCTTGCAAGCATTCAGCAGCCCTCACTATCCTCTGCATGACTTCAGTCCTCAGCACTACAGCTCATGATACCAAGCCTGGCTTCATCTTTAGAGCTTAATACAAATTGAATGATGAACAGCTTCTGTGATTACTAATCATTGCTAAACGCAGACTGTAGCCAAGTCTTGAATTCTGAGGCTTTTTCAGCTGATTACAGGACAAATGGAAATGTGTGGCTCTAACACCGTTAAACAATTTGAGGAGTTCCCTTCATAATGTCCTGGGGTGTTGTAAATTTGCACCAGCTACGCTATTAAGCCCAAATGGAGGATGAATTAACATCCTCACAGAGCTGCAACAAGAGCTAATAAAAAAGCACATTTAACACATCATACAGTGGTGCTGCTAATTAGAAATGAGGCAGTATAAAGGATCGCAAAAGCGAGGGACTCACGTGCTGAATAGGTTGAGTGTGTTCGAGCCACAGATCCATCTTACGTTAATGACATCACGTGCTATATTTATCTGAAAGAAGTCTGCTAGCCTTCCCACTCGTCAAGAGATCTCACTCAAAACAGCATCTTTGAGGGAACAGCCGGTGAAGAGAAATACGCAGCTGCCTGGAGATAGCATCACTTTGGAAAATGAATAAACTCTAGGCGCTGTGCAGATGTTCATCTGATAAGTAAATAGATTCCTCATGCTGGCACAGCTTTCAAAAACAATGCACTTCCTTCTGAAAGAGGGCAAACAGATGATCTGCAGATATTTACTGTTTCAACATTTGGCTAAGCGCTGCATTAGGCATTTTGTGAATGCAATTTGGCTGTCAACTAAAACATCATAGTGCAAGGCCACAAACAACATAAAATACCCGAGCACCCTCATCAAGACTAAAAACACCACGCAGTGCTGATTCTGGGAACCTCTAAAACTAGTTTCAGTAGACGAACTGGAGTAAGGGCTAGCCAAAAGAACAAGCTATTTGTGTGCCAAGGCTTAATTTATTCCCACTCATCAGCCAAATGTTAGCAACTGTTAGATTGTTAATGCATAAATATTTAAAGCACTCTGTAATAATATACAAACTGGACAGTGGCTAGCTGCTCAGCTAATGGTCCTCCTCATTCATATGCATCAAGTATAGCGCATACACTGAGGCCTCTATGCCAATTATAAAAAAAACAAAAAAAAACAAACAGAAACAGATTTGTCCTACTCAATCTTGCTCTTGGTGATGAAAACACAATAGTGTATTAATAAGAACACATTACAGTCTGAAATTGAAATTTTGTGAGCATTTTATACTGAGGCGATTTTTATAAAGAATTAACTATAAAAGATTTGCCACGCACACAAGCATGTTAGCAAGCCAAAAAGGCTTTGTAGACAGATATCCTAATTTGCTCCCCAATTAATGCTGCACTCTCTCCATCTCTCTCTCGGTATTCTCCATAGTGCACTAAAAGCTACCCAGGACAACAAGCTTGAATGAAAGAGCATGACGTCAACAGACACTTAAAACCCAAGAAGCACATTTTCCAAACAACAACACTTGTGTGTGTACACAGGAAAGGTAAAGAGATTATGCTCTGATGATATTGCTGCTGATAATAAGGCTGTGCCAGAGAAAAATCACACACCTTCTCATTCATTCATTCATTCATTCATTCATCTTCTTGGCCACTTATTCCTTTCCCCACACACCTTCTCATCATTTGCAATTTCTGGTTTCAACATTCCAAAATGTTATGTAAAAATACAGGGGTTAGACAATGAAACTGAGACACCTGTCATTTTAGTGTGGGAGGTTTCATGGTTAAATTGGACCAGCCTGGTGGCCAATCTTCCTTAATTGCACATTGCACCAGTAAGAGCAGAGTGTGAAGGTTCAATTAGCAGGGTAAGAGTACAGGTTTGCTCAAAAT
>JAOVYV010000001.1:20413643-20425386 GCA_025674545.1 Hassar affinis | reverse complement strand
TATCCTGCAAGAAGAATGGCTTAAAATCCCTCTGACCACTGTGCAGGACTTGTACATGTCATTCCCAAGACGAATTGGCACTGCATTGGCCGCAAAAGGAGGCCCTACACCATACTAATAAATTATTGTGACAGGTGTTTCAGTTTCATTGTCTAACCCCTGTATATACATACACACGTACACGTACACACACACACACACACCAGACATAACATTATGACCACCTCCTTTTCTCTACACTCACTATCCATTTTCTCAGTTCCACTGACCATAGCTGCACTTTGTAGTTCTACAATTACAGACTGTAGTCCATCTGCTTCTCTGCATACTTTGTTAGTTCACTTTACTCTGTTCTCTAATGGTCAGGACCCCCACATTGTAGACATATGATATTCCATTATCTCTGTTTATAATGCCACCTAATGTATGTAACAGCATTTTTTGAACAGTAGACGGCTGTCCACTTTCACTAGCACATCATACGTCTTGCTTTCATACAACACTGTCTTCCGCCTCATTAACAGCCTAGTAGCTTCCAAACCAAAGAAAATGTGATGCAAACTTTGAAAGAGGCAGACAGTGCAGCGATAACCACTGACGTGTGGACTATAAGGACTACCCAGAGCTGTGTCACTATAACAGCACATGTTCACCTGAGAATGGGAAATGACGAGTGTCATACTCCAAACTCACCCACTTTTCGAGTCACACACTGGGCGAAACATAGCCGAGGAAATCAGCTGTTAAAAGCTAATCGCAACATTGCTGTCATTACGGAAATATGAAGGTAGGTAGTGGTGAAGGATGCTGGACTAGCACCACACAAAGTGTTTTGCCCACACTTAAAAGCTTGCTTCCCAACCGCATAAACCATGTCACCCGGTTGATGGGTCGAGTGAGACGCATAGACACCTTAAACGGAAAATATTATTTCTTTTAATTTGAAGGAGACTAACATTTAAATTTACTCTACACATTATTTTCAATTGTTATTCTTCCAAAATAAAAAAGTAATGTTTTCACTCAGTTATTAAGATATGGTGAAACTGCAAAAAACATAATTTGAACACTTCTGAAATAAAAAAGAACTTTTCATACTGTCTTCTTTGTTCTTTGTTTAAATTTTGTTTAAAATATTGTGAGAAAATTGACTCGTGAACTCAGTATCGTGGATCTAATCGAATTGTGAGCAGACTATCATTACACCCCCTAGTGCTGGTATGATTGGATCAGACACTGCAGTGCTGCTGAAGTTTTTAAACCTCTCAGTGTCACTGCTGGACTGAGAATAGTCCACCAACCAAAAATATCCAGCCAACAGAGACCTGTAGGCAGCATCCTGTGACCACTGATGAAAAACTAGAGGATGACTAACACAAACTGTGCAGCAACAGATTATTGCAACGGAGAATGTTTTTGACTTTACATCTACAAGTTGGACAAAGTAGGTAGTGGACACACTGATTATAAACTTCACCGGCACTGCAGTGTCTGCAATCCAATCCTAGCAGCACAACACAGGGTCTCTGCAGTGCTGACAATCATCCACCACTCAAATAATTCCTGCTCTGTGGTGGTCCTGTCGGGGTCCTGACCACTGAAGAACAGCATAAAAAGGAGGCTTACAAAGTCTGCAGAAAAACAGATGGACTACAATATCTGTAAAACTACAAAGTGCACCTGTATGGTCAGTGGAGCTGATAACATGGACAAAGAATGCAGATACAAGGATGTGGTTTTAATGCCATGGCTGATCGGTGTACATGTACACACACAAACACACTATAAGAGAGTAGAAGAACAGAGAGATAAAATAATTTATTATGGAACAACTTGTAGACTGGACTTCACCATGTATAATACTGGTGTGGAGGTTAAATTTAAACTTGACTGAGAATAACCAAAATTAAACCACAGATTAACACAATGATAATTCACATTTTTTCCAGCAATAGTTTGCTTTGCAAGCTGCATTAAAATGCGTAAAATATCACAGTCACTTAAAAAGCCTGTGATGTGGTGTGAAAACACTGATGCATCCAGCCAAAGGCAACTCTTAAGGGAGATTAACCACACCAACCACATGAGGGATTATGCCTCCAAGTAAAAACACTTGAACCACTTTCCTCTTCTGTGAAGTATGATGCAGAACGTCCCAACAGTGGACGTGCTTTAACTTTCAAAAAGTCATTAAAAGCGCATGATAGAAATTGCAGTGTAAAATCTTTTACAAATGTGTCACAGCCTAATGAAAACAAAAGATGATAATGGGTACAACCATTACCTTGGAAAAGACAGAACCATGGGGCATTGCAGGTGCTCAAATAATGACTTGTTGACAGCATGTACACTGTGTGTAGTGTGTATAAATCCCTATAAGGAAAAAAGAAAATGAGCCAGCTCTGAAAATAAATGGTGTTTGTACTGCAGAAACTGATGGAAATACATAGGTCCGGGTTACATTTTAACCAGAAAAAGCTTTCTTATGCTAATTTTGAGATAGATTTAAACTAGACCCAAGTCATACAACAATGGTTTTATCCTGCGCACAGAACAAAGAAAAATAATTCTTTCAAGTCAATTCAAATTTATTGTGTAGTACTTTTAACAATATATACAGTTTCAACACACCTTAAAGAGGTCGAGATGTACAACCCCATTACCACTGAAGTTGGGACGTTGTGTAAAACATAAATAAAAAGAGAATTTGATGATTTGCAAATCCTTTTCATATTCAATCCATATACAATTGAAAACACTACAAAGACAAGTTATTTAAATGTTCAAACGGATAAACTTTATTGTTTTTTTTGCAAACATTCACTCATTTTGGATTTGATGCCTGCAACTTGTTCCAAAACAGTTGGGACAGTGGCATGTTTACCGCAGTGTTACATCACCTTTCCTTTTAACAACACTCAAGTGTTTGCAAACTGAGGACACTAATTGTTGAAGCTTTGTAGGTGGAATTCCTTCCCATTCTTGCTTGATGTACAAACTTCAGTTGCTCAACAGTCCAGGATCTCTGTTGTCATATTTTGTTCTTCATAATGCACCACACATTTTCATTAGGACACAGGTCTGGACTGCAGGCAGTCAAGTCTAGTGCCCGCACTATTTTACTATGAAGCAACGCTGCTGTAACACGTGCAGAATGTGGCTTGGCATTGTCTTGCTGAAATAGGCAGGGACGTCCCTGAAAACAACATTGCTTGGATGACAGCATGTGTTGCTCCAAAACCTGTATGTACCTTTCAGCATTAATGGTTCCTTCACAGATGTGCAAGTTACCCATGCCATGGGCAATAACACACCCCCATACCATCAGAGATGCTGGCTTTTGAACTTTGCACTGATAACAATCCGGATAGTCCTTTTCCTCTTTGGCCCGGAGGACACGACATCTATGATTTCCAAAAACAATTTGAAGTGTGGACTCGTCAGACCACAGGACACTTTTCCACTTTGCGTCAGGCCATCTCAGATGAGCTTGGGCCCAGAGAAGCTGCTTTGCATGGTAGAGTTTTAATTTGCACTTGTAGATGGAGTGATGAACTGTGTTCACTGATAATGGTTTTCTGAAATGTTCCTATGGTAATATCCATTACAGAATGATGTCAGTTTTTAATGCAGTGCCGTCTCAGGGATCGAAGGTCATGGACATTGAATGTTGGTTTTCGGCCTTGCCGAAAAAAAAGCAATATCCAATAAGTTTATCCATTTGAACGTTAATTATCTCGTCTTTGTAATGTATTAAATTGAATATGGGTTGAAAATTATTTACAAATCACCACATTCTGTTTTTATTTATGTTTTACACAACATCCCAACTTTATTGGAATTGGGGTTGTATATTTAGATCCCAAATGAGCAAGCCATAGGTGACCGTAATTAAGAAATCTCATTGAGACAAGATGGAAAAACTTAGAGGATCCAGATTCAAAAGGGACCCCAACCTCTTCTTGGCATCACTGGGTCATTACTCTTCTACAACTCTGTACTATAAAGACAAACAGTAGTAAGTGTGAGGAAGTTCAGTATGAGCAGATTGTGAAGAGAGTCCTGGGGTGAATTTTATGATTATAGCAGCAGCACACTGTACAAGCCTACAGTATTCTAGTGAGAACATTCACTGATGCAAGCATGAGACTTGGGTATTAACTGTTTTTGGGCAGTGTTTTTAGGGTGTCAACTTGGAATCATACAAAAAAAACCCATGTCCATGTAAACCCATGTCCAGCTTTCTGCAAAGGTGCTTTGTAACATTCATTACAAAACTAAATTGAACAACAGAAAGTCAAGTGCAGAACCTCAAAGCATACATAGAGCTTCAGGATAACACATGTTCATAAACTGGTAATAGAATACAACTGAAATTATTTTCCAGGATCAAATACATCAAAATTAATCTTTTTTTTTTTTTTTTTTAAAGAAGCACACAATCCTTCAACTGGGCATTTGCCCAGCATTTTGTGTCACCCCTAAATGTATCTATAATCAAAATTCACCAATGCTTTATGAATTTCTCATAGAATATAATGCATGAACAGTTACCTTTTATATCTTACATATTGTTCCCACTTTCCTTCCAGTCAAGGACAAAGTCAGGGTTATTAAATTGCCTACTATATTGATTGACGGCTCATTCTGACCTCTCACTAGATTAGACCACATGGGTTAAATAACCTTGTGAACAACCTTTAATATCTCCAGCTCATAATTTTTGATCATCTAGATTTTAATATGAAAAACTCCATGATTAGCGCCATTTAATATACACTGCAGGATGTAAAGTCAGATTCTATTAAAACAAATGGCCCATCAGAATATTCATTTCTAACAGTAATAATGACTCATTGGAAGGAATAATGGCACTATACGTGGTACAGACCCCCAAATTCAGCGGTGATACCCACATCATCTTTACTCAGAGATAAGAGTTCTCATGACCCTCTCTGACCTGCTCCTCAGATTCCAATAAATGCCTGTCATAACAGCATGTGATAAGCTCTGCTTTCTTACTGGACTTTCTACAGACAAAATCCAATAAAGGATCTCCGTCAGCTCGGGGGCATGCTCCGGGATTGTAGTGACCAATCACAGTGAACAGGACATCAGTTGCAGGATCAGTCAGTCAATTATGTAAAATCACTACTGGGATACTAGTGACATTTCTTTATTACAAGTTATGGAAAAGCAATGCATTTTCCCCCTAAACACGGGAATAATAATACCCAAAGTGGCTGGTAGTTACTCTATGACTTTGGGTCTGGATCATGTAGATATAAAACAGAAATATGTTGATGAAAATAGAAGATCTCTACAGAACAGTAACAGCCCTTTTATCAAATCACTTAAATGTAGTAGGCTGCAGAATACTGAATTTTTTTGTCCCATGCTCATGCAATGAAGTATTTATTCAATCAGAAGAGTCTAAAAAGAAACAAAAAACGTCAAACACAAAAGCTCAGCTGGCACACAGAAAAGAAAAAAAAACCCACAACAACAACAGCATATTTAATCAGAGTCTATTCATCACAACCAGTAAATTGTTATAGGATAAAATCTTTACATTAGCTAATTCTAACATATCTTAATAGATTTTATTTCATATTAAGATAGAAACAGAAAGGGAAGTCACCCACAAGTGCAAATGAAAGCATGCGAGATGGGGGAAGTGGGCAGGGCTTCCAGACAGTTTCCTTTATTATCAGAGAGCTCAAATGCGCAAATCATTCCAGATTGGTGTGTCCACTGGTTCATTTCCTATTTAACTGCAGAGAAAAAGGATTTTGTAAAGCTGCTTTGAGACAATGTATATTGTAAAAAAAAGCGCTGTATAAATACATTTGAATTGAATTGAAAAAGACTGCTCTTTTGGCATTTTTTAGAGTGGTAACTAGTACTGGAGTCCTCCCTCCAGTGAAATGGCAGAGCCCCTACACAACATACGTAAAGGCTGGTAGTTCTGGTTGGTAAAATGACTTATAATCAGTATAAATGTCAGTGGATAATGCAGTAAAACTGTGTAGACACAATTAAATCATTAACTAATTTAGCCTAATGCTGCTTGGATAGTTCTAGTTTCTACGGCAGACATAATTAAGCAGTGTTAATTATATTCATTAAAGTGCAACACTAATTTTGTAAAGCTGGATCCTTTTTGGTATTTTCATAAAAGTTACTGTAAAACTTTCCATAATGTAACCAATAAAGAAAGATAGAGGTGACTAAATGAAGCAAATCCCAGGAGCATGTACATGCAGTATGTGGTGATCAAAGCATCACAGTATATGCGTTTGTGTGTATATGTGGAATAGCCGTGTCACCAGCTTCAGGTATGTTCAATTGAAAAAAAAAAATTCTTCTATTCAGCAAACAAGATTAAATACAGCTTTATAAATAAATACGCAATACATGCTGGCATCCACCTTTCCATTCCTAAAAAAACACAGATGACATTCAAAATGTCCAGTAAACTCTGTGAAAGGAATTTGATTGGATAAAACCTCACAAATTTCTAATTCAGTGCATTATGGCAAGTACTTCTGGGAAATTGCTTTTAATTGCTGTGCATACTTACACTCACATAGACAGACAAAAGACAAAAAGAGGCTCATACAAGTATGTGCTCCAGAGCAGTAATGCAGACTTTTTAATTCAGTTAAAAAAAAATAAATACACATCTTAAATTGTATCTTAAAAGGATATTCTGATTGCTGACTACTTCACCTAACTATTACATTTATTACAGTGGCAGTCACAGAGTCTAAAATTCATCTCTAATTATGGCTAGTGCCCTGTTAATAAAGTGTATACTTAATTTCATTAGTTAAGAGTACAGACATCTGAAATTGTGAAATGGTTTGGGCTAATTTTTCCTAAGCCATAACACCAACGGGGAATTCGCAGTTCTGGGATGATGAATTACATTATTAGAATGTTAATTATGCTTGGCACAAATAACAGAATTCCTGACTCTAAAACAATACACAACATCTTTCTCATGAAGCACTACAGAATGATAAATAGTATCCACAGGAACATTTCCTCAGTGAAAAGTAACAAAACATATCAAACAAAGGCCTATGGCTCCAGTATGGCCTAGGGCTCCAATGATTAGCTAATAATTTCATGCAGCACTATTCGTATCGGTTTTTCATGTGTACAGTTTTTTTTTTCCTGATCCTTAAATCCCCAGTGTAGATGCTTGCAAAAAATATTGAAAATTTTGAAAATGAAAACTTAAAAAGGCTAAAAAAAGCAAAATATGTTCACCCGACTCATGACCATTAATGTTTGAGAATTAAATATAATCTCTCTTCACGTATACTGCTTGTAAAAGCAGCAACACAGAAAGCATTATGAACAAGTGTTTTTAATTTCCTAGAGAACAATAAATATACTGAAAGAAAATCTAATGAATGAAATAAAGGTTAAACAAAAACTAAAAAGAATTGTTACAATATTTCTAATGTACACAAAATATACTATATAATAACAAATAATTATATTACATATAAAAAGAAATTACACATAATTTAAATTCTATGTTTTATTAGTCAGGGCCTAAATAACAATTGTGTGGTCCTCAGCAACTTCTGTAAACAAATAATTCAACAGATATGTGGTCATTGTTTCAGAAAAAGCAAACCAGAAACCAGAAGGGGGAAAAATAAGAACACCCTTCCTACTTCCACAGTCATTTAAGCAGTAATTAGCAGTCAGGTGCTACTAATGAAATGTAGAAGATTAGTCATCAAGAAGTACGACTTGCTCTATAAAAGCAGAGCTTTTGGCAGTTTGGTGCTCTGGAGGTGTGTGCCTACATCATGCCAAGAAGAATGCATAAGATCAGAGAAGCAAGAATGGCTGCTTATCCATATGGGGAAGAGCCATCTCCAAACATGTGAAAATCACCATTCTAGAGTGACAAAGATTGTTTATAAATGGAGAGCCCAAAAGATAGTTGCCAATCAACCACGAGTGGGTATCCCAGAAAATTCAGTTCAAGGTCAGTCTGCTTAATGCTCAGCAATATAAAGAAAAACCCAAAAGCTACATCATGTGACCCACAGGCCTCTGTAAGCACCTTAAATATTTATGTTCATGAAAGCACAATCAAAAGACAAAAAGACTGAACAGCTGTGTTTCTTGTGGACAGGTGACTAGAAAAAAGCCCCTTCTCTCAAAATATGAATGTGGCAGCATGACAGGTTTCACCACATACCAACTGTGCACAGTGGTGAAGGGCTGATTATTTGGGCTCATTTGGAGCCACAGGACCTGACAAATTGATCATTGGGACAACTATGAACTCCATTTTATACCAGAATATTCTTGAGACAAATGTGATGCCATCTGTCCAGCGCCATAAGCTGGGCAGAAATTGGGTCATGCAGGACAATAATCCTAAGCACAGCAGCAACGTGACATTTGAATGGCTAAAGAAAAATCAACACGTTGGAATGGCCACGTCAAAGTCCAGACCTCAACCCCATTTAGATACCGTGGCAGGATCTTAGAACTCTCAAACATCAATGTACTGAAACAATGTTGTAGATATGCCTCCAAAACAATGTGAGGCAGATAAACTCTTACAGAAGACATTTTTCTTTGCTGATACGACTACATCTGTTTTTGAAACAGATCCGTTTTTTTATTCTCACTTGATGTGAAGAATACACAATTGTTATCTAGGCCCTGATAAATTAAAACATTGGGTGCACTTTCTACGTCCCCGAGACTCTATTTGTCATCTATACACACATTTTTTATTTGTGTTTATTATGTTTGGGTTTATATACAGTTGCGATGCACTGCGATGCATTTCCATCATAGCCAGCATTAATTCTTTCAGCAAGCCAGGCTGCAGTAACTCTTCTGTGAGATTGCATCAGATGAGCTAGGCTTCCCATGAACATTAGTGAGCCTTGCGGAGCGTGTCTGGTGCCTTAGGTAGCCATGACCCTGTCCACCTTTAAGCTCTAAGCTCTACAATAAATATTTAGTCCCTTGCTTTGCTAAAATACATTATTAAACTGAGATCTCTCCAGTCCCATTTATTAAACGCTAAAAGGGATTAATAAAGACAAGATTAACAACAGATATTTATCAAATAAAACCCATGATTAAAAGTTACACACCAACTGCAGCACCAAAACTACTTCTCTAATGACATGTCAAGCTGCATATGAAACCTGCAATCAAACACTATTTGCACCTAATGATGACTGTAGACATGCAGCCAAGTGCCCCAAACTCAGGAAACAAAACATCATTTGTGGAAGAGCTTTTAATCAGTCTGTTTTGATAGCTTGGAAAGACTTACAGGCCTTTGTTCTCACTTCATCTTTTTTTCCACCTTCAGCTGCACCCATTCCTTGGGGTCGCCACAGCGGATCAAGTCTGAATCTCAATCTGGCACATTTTACGCCGGATGCCCTTCCTGACGCAACCCTCGCACTAAGCCGGCTTTGGGAAACACAATCATGGGTGATTTTGTACATCCAATTCATCCAACTTGCATGTCTTTGGACTGTGGGAGGAAAACGGAGTACCCGGAGTAATGCAGACTCCACACAGAGAGGACCCAGACCGCTCCCATCTGGGGATCGAACTGGGGGCCTTCTTGCTGGGGGGCAACAGCGCTACCCACCGAGCCACCGGGTTCTCACTTCATCTTAAAATACAAAAAAGCATCACTGCAGGATCTTCAACATACCAAAAGTTTAGGCAGCCAATTCAACCTGAAAGTAAAATAAGGCATCCGTACGGCAGTGCAGCTGAGGAGAATAAGAATGCCGAATAAGGCACCCATGGGATCATTAGATGAGCTGCTGGAGGTCTTTGCAGTGCACTTTAAATGCATAGTTGCCCCACTTTTATTTAATAGGATCTATTGCTTTTGATCTTTGCACAGCTGGGTTGTATATGCTGAAGAAACATGACAACTGAACTTTAGAAAGGAAAAAAGGGGGAAAAAACAAAACACAATTATGAAGAACCTGCCTCAGTTTCAGTAACGATCCAGTGCAAGTCAGTCAAACATGGAGGTGGAAATGTAATTTACTGAAAAGATGAGAAGAGAATGCATGGGCTTCCCCAAATCACTGTTTTTACCTTAACCTGATACAAACCTGGCTGTAGCACAGCAGCATCCTTTATGCACTGCACAAAGGAAACTGTAGATGTGGTCGCTTTCATTACCTTTTCACAGATTTGTGTGAGAACCATTATTACTTAACCTGTGTAACATCAAAGAGGAGGAAAAATAACAAGGTAGTTTGGGGGTCACATTTTCCCCAAGACCAACACAAGTGGAATACTGCACCCCAAAACAATTATATTTGACAGAGATATGGCAAAGAACATGCTAATCTGGTGAAATTGAACAGATTTAATGTTTTTGTCGACAACTTGGAAATACTTTTTTTTTTATATTTTTTATTCATTTTACTTATTTTGTGTGTGAAAATCCAAAGATAACTAGTTTACCTCTGTGAGGCTGGCAACCCATCTAAAAGACAAAATGAATAAAATCCAATCAAACCTATTTCTACCTGGCAATTTGGCTCGAAATAAATTATCCTCATAAACTTTGTCACTGGGGATAGTTTAATTTTCCAAAGTTCCTCATGTCAAAAAAAAAACCTAACAGAAAAACAGTTTTATAATCCTCAATGAATATGCAGCATCAATGGCCCTAGGGAATCCATCTTTTGTTTATGCACCGACAAAAGAAATATTTTCCCTGTAGAATATTCTTCACTGGAAATGTTTTGCATATGCTTGATAAGCATAATAAACTGACGCACAGTACACCCGTTACCTTAGAGACCAGCCATGTTCTACACATGCTATTGTACAGAACACATGATCTGGTTAATATCAACACCAACCTGCTGTGTTTGATGGAAGACTACTACCAACACACACGAGAAGCACTTCTAAACACACGGTACGTGTTGGCCTTTAGTGTTCTTCAATAATAAACACTAAATCCTGAAATTTGTCACCAAGTGTATGAATAAGTTTAAAAAAATAATTAAGTTGACTGAGCATGCTAGACAAGGGAGAAGGTAAAAGAGCACAGATCGTATCTGAAGTATTCTTAAATATCCTTCTTAAATGATACTAAATTTATAAATATTCTAGATATTAGATATACAGTACTGCGCAAGTTTTAGGCAGGTGTGAAAAAATGCTGTAAACTAATAATGGTTTCAAAAATGGAAGTGTTAATAGTGTATTTACATCAAGTAACAAAATGCAGCGAATTCTAAATCCAATCAATGTTTGGTGTGAGCAGCCTTTGCCATCAAAACAGCATCGATTCTTCTAGGTACACTTGCACACAGTTTTTGAAGGAACTCGGCTGGTAGGTTCCAAACATCTTGGACCACTAACCACAGCTCTTCTGTGGATGTAGGCTTCCTCAAATCCTTTCATGTAATCCCTTTTCATGTAATCCCAGACAGACTCAATGATGTTGAGATCAGGGCTCTGTGGGGGTCATACCATCACTTCAAGGACTTCTTGTTCTTCTTGACGCTGAAGATAGTTCTTAATGACATAAATCTGGGGTCAATCATACGCCTCCCTGATGGTACTGCATGATGGATAAGTATCTGCCTGTATTTCTCAGATTGACCAAATCTCCAACACCATTTGCAGAAATGCAGCCCCAAACTTACAAGGAACCTCCACCATGCTTCACTGTTGCCTGCAGACACTCATTATT
>JAOVYV010000001.1:20333353-20343910 GCA_025674545.1 Hassar affinis | reverse complement strand
TCATGGATGAAGGAACACCACCTTCAACTAAACTTATCAAAGACTGAACTACTGGTTATTCCAGCAAAACCATCCATTAAACACAACTTCACCATATCTATTGACTCAATCACACTCTCTCTGACAAAGGTGGCTAGGAACCTGGGTGTTATGTTTGATGACCAGCTATTCTTTACACCCCATGTTGCCTCAGTAGCGCGGTCCTGCCGCTTTGCATTATACAACATCAAACAGATCCGTCTGTTCCTAACACAACAGGCCATCAAAACAGCTTCAGTGCACCATGGCATTGACTCTGCAAGTCTCTGGAAAGTTACTGGAGGGATGAATGACCATTCTTGCAAAAGATATTCCCTCATTCAGTGTTTTGATAATGGTGATGGAGAGCGCTGTCTAACAAGTCGGTCCAAAATCTCCCATAGGTGTTCAACTGAGATGAGATCCATAGGATCCAAAGGCATAGCATGTGATTCATAATCACTTTCATACTCATAAAACATTCTTTGCCCTAAGGATGGGGGTGGAGTCATCCTGGAAGAGAGCATTCCCATCAGGATAGAAGTGTTTCATTATAGACAAAAGTGATCAGTCAGAAGTATGTTGTATGGTAGAAGGATGAAGGATGACGCTTCATCCTAAGAGACAAATGGAGGCAAACCATACCAGCAGAACAAATAAACACCCCTCAAAGCATAACAGAGCCTCTGGTTTTTCCTTTAATTTGTCACCCGTCTTATGCATCTGCATTATAAACCAATCATGTATGTCCTGCAGATTGCAGACCACAGAAACAATCTACATGAATCTACAGATTTTTTTTTAGTTAGCTTCACATATTTTGACTTAGCTTCCTTACTAGCTAATATGAGCCACCTAGATATAACTTTTGAGAGAAACAGTGTCAGTCATATTTATATATGATCTTAATATGTACTGTAAGTTTTAGCCAGCTAGCTAACATTACCCAGGCAAGTCTTATGGGTGTATTAATCAGTCATATTCATAAATAATCAAAATATTCACCAGTAACCATAGCAATGTGCTAAGCAGACTTGTAATCATGGACATACATAATTTTCACTAATGTTAAATGGTTTGTCCCACCCCAGCTTGTATTTTAATGCAAATAACAAAAATATTTTATTACGGTTACATACCATTAAAACTTAAACAAGTGTTTTATCAAATGGATAAATATCTCAGTCATTTTCTTTGTTTTGCCCTCCTTTCCCACATACACACTGTAACTGTACACATAAACACTGTGTACTTTTTCTTCTGAAACTGTAAACTCCTGACCATTGTGTGTTTTCTCTCCAAAGTTTCTGTTTGAGCGAGTGGAGGGGGTCTCCAGGGCCACCATCATCGATCTGGATGCTCATCAGGTGAACAGCTGTAATTTTCTGAGATGCTTCAAAGGAATTGACACTATAGACAAGATAAAATCTCTTTTAGCACTGCAATCAATTGGACTGTCTATTGGCCATTAATTGCCTCCTACGTTACATCTGCCCCAGTTCTTACCATGAGCACATTATGATATTCTTTTCTATCTTTTTATGCATTATTTTGATATGCAGAGATTTTAGTCACATTGTCACTGGACCATTACAATAATTACAGGTTACTGTATAATAATGGCAAAAAGGAAGATTTTGAAATACTTATGCCAGCCTTTGAGTTATATACTTATCAGCCACGTTAATGCGAGCACCTGTATGTTATATTTTAGGTGTAGTACAGAACATTTCCAAATAAACAAGTTCTGAGATTGTAGGAGGTGAACCCAGTATATACCAAATGGCTGATGATGAAAATCGCTGTTGTCAAAACATGACATTCATTCCATGGGGCTTCATAGTGCTGAGAGTGTAGATGAGCTCATTTTCCTGTTTTCTCACTTGATTGCTTCCATAATAACTAGCGATGGAAACAGAGATGCCATTAATGTTATGTCACTGTAGAAGTGTCTCACCACTGGTGAAGAGAAATTCTTCATGCTTATTTTGTACAAAGGTGCTGCATCAGCCCAGTCTCCTATTGTTTTTTTTTGTTTTTAAACCTGATTTGTACTTGCAGTAAAGTCTAAACACTTTTACAATTCTAAGTTTTTCTGATGCAAAAAATGATAGATACTGTACATAGATAGATAGATAGATAGATGCATACATACATACATGCATACGTACATACATAGATACATAGATAGAAATAATAGAAAGATGAATCACCTCAGATCTTGTTCCTCCTTTAATATAACAACCAACAAAATTCAAGAAAAACGTACAATAACCTGGTTGCACAAGTGTCACACACTCCTTAACTACTACTTTGTTGAAGCACCATTGGCTTTAATACAATACTCAGTCTTTTGGGGTAAGAGTCCAAAAAAAGAAAGAGCTCACTTGTGTACTAATAACCAGACCTCAAACAGATTGGCCAAGAAAAAGAGCAGCATTTGAGAGACAGACAGAAACCCTGTAAGAGTGCTGAAGAAAACTCAAAAACGACAGTCAGTAACATCAACAACCACGTCCTCAGGGCTGGGGTGAAGATTACTATCTGCTGTTTGAAGAAGACTTTGAGAGCAGAAATATACAGGCCGCACAAGATACAAATCACTCATCAGCAGTAAGAATCTCAAGGCCAGATTGGAATTTGCATAAAAATACAGAAATGAGCCACTTGGTTCTGAAACCAAAATTAAGCTTTACCAAAGTGATGGAAAGGCCAACTTGTTGAGAAAGAAATGATCTGCTCATGATCTAAAACATCTAAAACTCTTGGGTTGGCTTGCATGGCTGCTTCTGGAATGGGCACATAAATCATTAAATCTTGATTGTAGCAACAGAATGGATCCTGTCACCCAATTTATAGAGAAAGTCCGGTCAAATTGGGAGGAACTGTATCATACACACTGTCAACACAATAAAGGACTTCATCTGGAGAGAAAGTGGAAGGTCTTAGACTGACCTTAACGTAATTGAGCAGCATTTAATTTCCTGAATAGGAAACTAAAGGGAGGGCAACACTGTGGCTCCGTGGGTAGCACTGTTGCCTCACAGCAAGAAGGTCCCGGGTTCCCTGGATGGAGCTGTCTGGGTCCTGTGTGGAGTCTGCATGTGCTCCCCGTGTCTATGTGGGTTTACTCCGGTTTCCTCCCACGGTCCAAAGACATGCATGTTAGGTTAATTGGTGTCTCTAAAGTGCCCCTAGTGTGTGTGTGTGTGTGTGTGTGTATGTGTGTGTGTGTGTGCGCCCTATGATGGATTGGCGTCCTGTCTAGGGTTGTTCCTGCCTTGTACCCTAAGCTGCCGGCTAGGCACCCTGAATAGGAATAAGTGGTTAACAAACAACAACTAAAAGAAGCTGCGGTAGAAATCTAGTAAAGCACCACAAATGAAGAATGCAACAATTTGGTGATGTGACTCGAACTGTGACTGTGCCCCAGGCGTCCTTACTCGACATCAGCGCCTGACCTCACTATTGTTCTTGTGGCTGAATGAGCCAATCTCCATCCTCTAAAATGTAGGATAGCCTTCCTTGAAATGTCAATGTGAGGTAGAAAGCCTTCCTAGAAGAGTGAAGGTTATTATTACAATAAGGGGCAGCAATATCTGGAAATGTTTCAAAAAGCACATATGGGTGTGATGGTTAGGTGTCCAAAAATGTATATAGTTATATACAAATCTGATTGGATATGAGCTTACAATAAATATCAACTCCACAGATATTCTTGATTACCATTCTTGCATTCAGTGCTAGGTTTGAAATAAATAAATAAACAAACAATCAGCTAAACATTCTTTGTTAATGTCTCTGTGCTTGGACACTTTTTGTACTTTTCAACTACTCTGACATGGCAGGTTTCCTTCCTTTCAGCATTAGCATGTTGGGTATAATTCTTCACTAGCAGCCAGCGGCTCTGCTTTTCATTTAGAGACTGACATATCATATGTCCCTTGAAGCCACAAAAAGTGATTATGAACTGTTGAGACTTATGTGTTTCACCTGAGGGTTTTTAGTTCGTTAGAGCTCAGCCCAGGAGCCCAGAACATGTGAAGGTGAGCAGAGAGACTGAGAGACAGGGAGACAGAGAGACAGAGAGAGAACAAGAGAGTGAGGGAGAGCGAAAGTGCACATGATAGAGGCAGAAAAAGACAGGGCAAAAGGAGAGCCAAAAACATTAGGAAAATTCTTAATACATACAGCACCAACTTTTTTTTAACACTTAACAAATCTTCTAGGAGAATTATACAGTATATAGATTTCGAATGTTCTAAGGAGAGAATAAAACAAAGGGCATTCTATTACAGGAAAATTAATCCATTAAATCATGCCATGTATTTTCCTATAACAACTTGTCCCAAAGTGCTTTATTCCTCTTACAAAACAGCTGATTTGTCAGAAATTGTAATTTAAACATTTTAAATGAATGGCACTTTGTGCTTCTTAACTGTTTATAGTTACGTGCTTTTTTTTTTGTTTTTTTTTCTCCCCGATTTTTCTCCCTAATTTAGTCGTCTCCAATTCCCACCCATCAGTGCTTCCTCCCTTGTCACACGACGAACTGCCAGGCAGGGAGGTTGAAGCCATTGTGTGCTTCCTCCGAAACACGTGACGCAAGCCGCCGCCTCTTTTCGAACTTCTGCTCATACAACTTTCGGGGTGCGGTGTAACGCACTCTGAGGAAAGCGCTTCCAACCACTGTTTGTATGCATGAGCTCACAGTCGCCCGTGACTGGACAGTGTCGCGCTGATTAACATGGGGGAGAACGTACGCTGCTCCTCCCACCCTGGGAGCACGGCCAACCTTGCTCTCCGAGCTCCCGACTACGGGCAGCTATCGAACTAGCTATAGTTACGTTTAATGTTGTGGACCATTTGCAAAACAAGCTTTTCTTCATTAGCCATTTTTTAAAGAATCATTCATTAAGAGAAGCCAAGTGCAAAGTGTAAACCCCTCAGTCCTGAAAAGTTTTCTGTGGTGGAAAGCTTTTATAGTTTAGTCTCTCTGACACACCCATCACTTCAAAAAGCCCACCATAACATCACCACTGACCAGATATTATTTTCCTAATGGATTGTCTCATGCTTACAAGACCCACATTGTTCACTTCTTTTTTTTTTTTTTACTATTTGAGTCTGATTATCTCTTATGTTTGACATGTTTTTACAAATAGTCTTGCGGTAGCGTCAGCTGGAGACGCTCAGCTCACTGACTGTCTGACGTATAATCTACACTTATCTTGACAGCTGCAGTCTCATTAGCTGATGGTAGATACACACTTTCACTTCCATGCTTTGATTTTTTTTTTTTATCAGTCCAGTGGAGAAACAAACATCTGAACACCATGACGGTAATGAGCTTTCCTGGGAAATGTATCAAAAACAAGTTTGTGAGATGTTTTGCTTAAACGAATTAGTGGCTAAATGTGATATCCTTATATTTGTTTTCACAACAATGTTTTCACAACCCTGTCCCCTGTACATAAAGCGAAAACAACGATGCATTGTTGATCATTTGCCTGGTCAGCCCGAAAGTCTCATTATTATTATTATTATGAAACTAAAAAAGAAATTCTATAGAAAGGCTAGAAGACATCTAACAAATAGTGCAGAGAAAAGCATGGGCTATTGAGACTATAATTTCATACCTATAAAGTGGACCTCCATGGACATGTTTCTGATTAAATGGCCATTGATCAGCAGTAAAAAGAATGTGTACCTAATAAACTGGAAAATATGTGGCAAGTTAAAGTGGATTTTGAAGAACCAAAGCTGCTCACTCAGTGTCCAGCAGTCAGTAAGTGTATGCTTAGTGCAGCTATACTGCAGATGATAAACCGGCATATATTCTCTCTTGTAAGTGATTAAGTCAGGAATAAAACACAATGATGCAATCTGATGCAAATACAGTTGCAATACAGTTCCAGTGAGTTCTACTGACACGCTGCCTCAAGTTATTTTCAATAACAGCATGACCAGAAGTCTTTCGTCTCTCTTCTACCACAGCCGTTTGCCAACAATTACAGTTTTTAAATGATTAAAAAATGACACGTCGTGCAATGTGTACACCACAGTATGGAGTAAACATCATGAAATGATGCATACAACACCAGATGGCAGATTTTCATTCAATATGTCTACATACTAAACCAAACATTCAACAGTCTCCATCATGAGGTACTTCTTCATGGTGTTCTCCATAATACGGTGGTAATATTCCGTGATGTGTGTTAAACATTTACACCGACTCCCTCCTCTGAAAATGTAACTTACTTTATTTCAAGTAAGGAGAGGATGCAGGGGCTTAGATAAAGCTCTCTGCTGCTGCAAGGCAGCATTTTCTGGTTGATTCTCTCCGAGTTAAAGACATTACCAGAGGGGTTGGGTCGTTCATCAGGGCAGATATGGGACTCTGCTCACTAGGTGTGGTGAAAGAATCAAAATGTGTCTCCATTTTCCATTCCCTTAACCCTTTGGGATAGATTCGGGTCACTTTCTGTGATAGGTAGTCAGGGTGGAACGGCAGCTGTACACATCAGTGAAGTCTTGGCCAGAGAGTTAATAACAGTGTTAATTAACAGTGCAGTAATCTAATGCACAGCGTTTGTTTCATTAAATGCTGCTAGGAGACTGAATGGATAGCACAAACACTGTCTTTAAAATGTTGAATGTTTTAACCAACTGTAAACGTAAAGCACATATTCAGGCAGTGTATTTTTGCTATATTGAAAACGAATCATATTGAGTCACCACTGTTCTGAGTTTTGAGTGTAATTTTGTGTCTCATGACACCCCTAACATTTTACATATGTACTGGGATGTCTGTGAAGGAAGTTATCTCCTGTTATCACTTATAGTTCAGCAGCTATAAGCAGTCATTCTGTCACCAACCTATCTTTTTCCACTCTTGAAGTTAATAAGACTAAAAAAAGCAGCTTGTCAGAAACTGCTGTCTTGATGGCAGAAAACGTACTGACCATTATAAAGCTCTGACACCGGATTCTCTTTTCATAAACGTTAAAGAAATGCCTCCTTAGCGAAAGCCTCATAAAAAGATATTCTGTTTATTGTTAGCTTTAGATTATGTGGAGTGTTGGATGTACACGTACCTGTCAAAGACCTTTTACAAAAGAGGCGATACTGCATTAAAACAAATGTATTATTTTAAAGTTGTGGTTTTAATAATAACTGGGACAGCTGTTAGAGCTGCTCTTTATCAGCACCTCCTCATCAGACAAATTTGAGAATTCAGCAGTGCTGTGCTATAGATAATTACGAGTCGCTGTTCTTTGACCAGTGTCAGTGTTTGTTTATGGAACATCATCATAGAACATAGCAATCAGTAATCATACCAAATGTCTTTAATGGAGGAGAAAATTGCAATGCAGGTGCAGTCTTTATTTGTGGTGGTAACGTTTTAGTGTGTAATTATTTGCTACAGTAACTTGTTTTGTGTGAATATGGACCCTGGAGTGGATTTTTTCTATTATTTTATTTCTTAATCTTTGCCAAGCAGGCAACTGGAATCTTAGTTTTTGTTTAACTTTGCCCCACCACTGTAATTACTCTGTTAATGAGGCAGGCCATTTAATGGAGTTAGCATGGATGACAGGCTGAGCACTTTATCCATGTTTTGGTTTCTGTCCACAGAAGTGCCATAAGCAGTTGAATCATAGCTTGATTGTAATTATAGTCTTTTGCTTATCAATGAAGACAAGGTGGATGTGAATCAATGGACATACAGAGTAAATAATTCATGAAGGTCCACATGGGAAACAAGAGTCCAAATGTGCTTGTGGGCTTATAAACAGGCATGAAAGTGCTGTCTCAGCTCTGCTTAGAGGCCGTAGAGAATACAGAGAGGCGCAAAGCTGGCATTAAAATGCCAATTAACCGACCAGAATTATGACATGTTGTTTCAGGAAATGATCTCTGCTGGCAAAGTACATTGAATATATGAATTCATAAGTGTTAACTAGATGCACAATGAAAGCGCAAATTACATGTATACTGTATATAAATAATGATCAAGTTAGAGCATTAGAATGCACTATGGCTATGAGAACAGACCAGTGTGGATCCCACCTTGGCGACAGTAGTGTTGCATAGGTCCCTATGGCAACTGTCATCTTTGGAAGATGCAATATGTATAAGCATTGAAGTGTGAACTGGTGTAATCCATAAATATTATCCTCAACATCTAAATGTTGAAACCCATGAAAAGCCGATAAAATCATGATTAGCCTGAAGACTGGTGGGATTTTTCAGCAAGATAGGACCTAGCATGTGCCTATTTTTATGTGTTCAATCCCAGAGTGACTGAGAGTCTTGTATAAGAAGAAGTTGCTAGGATTCTGGGATCTAAGATTTCTGCCATTTGTTATTCTGAGCATGAGTTACAGTGTGAAAAATGCTCTCAGTCCCTTCACGTAACTATTTTATAGTTATCGTGGCAGCTACTGTCATCACACTGCCATTACATGGCTTCTGTGATAGCTGCTGCTTAGCCTAGGGCAGTCCAGGCATTTAAAAATAGCCAAGAACAATAAAACTCACCACAGGTCCATCTGACAGGTTTACCATGTGTAATAAATAGTGCTTGGGCCATAGAGCCTGTAGGTGATTCTGTGCTTTATATGCAATAGCAGAAGTCTCCCCTTTGCATCACCAAATGACAGTGCTCTTTGTCTATAATGGTTCACCTCTAATTGGACAGCACTGGGATTAAAAGGTCATGCCCTTTAGCCCAATTGTATGCAGAAAATTAACATTTCCCTGTTTCAGAGGTTTCTATTTGTTCAGTCTTCAAGTCAATGTATTCCATGCTGTAATTAGAGAATGCAGTAAAAATAAGATCTCGTCTATGCTCCTCAGCATATAAAACACAAAAGCAGATCAGCTGTTCTGTTTTCTGCTGAGTGACAAAACTAGGCTGCCGTTCTTTTCCTATTCAAAGATTAATTTTTGATAGCCTTCACATTTCAGTTGGTTTGAACAGTAGTCCGCTACACTGTTGATGCAGGTGATTAGAGGAGCTTTATGGATGTATCTTCCTGCTGTTGGAAGATTTACATTTGCATAGATGAATAGAAGATGAATAGTACTGTTACTCAGTACTGCTATTTTATTGCCTTGAACCGAATGGGATTTTGTCCCTAATGTGTCTTTTTGTTCTGATTATTAACCAGCAGTCTCTCTCAAGTTAAGAGCTGTTGTGAAAGCAATTCTGACGTGTTTTAAGATGTAAAGAAAAAGGTGACGGTGATCACTTGAACATTGGTTGTTATGGAATGAGTGAGGATAATGAAGAGAGATGCTTTGGGTGGCACGTCTGTGATCGGACATCTGACCATCAGTTACACATAGCTGCAATGTGTTTTTCCATCTGTTGTGGAAAGAGGTGTACAAAGAGATACACTGTCAGTTTCGTTTAAGAGTTTGGGAATTAATTAGAATAGAGAGGGAGAAAGAGAGGGAGAGAGAGAGAGACAAACAGACATTAGATAATGCTTGTCACCATAATAACAAACAAAAAAAAGTCCCTGTATGAAAAACTTCTCAAAACACCTGAGGTTTTACCCTAAATTGTGAAGCAAAACTACACCCAGTTCTGTGTTAATGAATGAGCTTTTCCTCCAGTATTGGCAGTTTCTACAGTACATCAAAGAGCACAAAGTAATTAAAGTCTGTCCTAATGGCATAAAAGTTCCCATGGCAAAATGGCCTGCTATGTCTGCTCATTCATCATACCCCCAGATTATACAGGCTTCATTAAGATCATTGGTAACACAGTCAAGGCTTTTTTACAAGTAATCAGTGAAGGAATTTAATTTCATGTTAGTCATCTTGGACCATGGCTGTATTATCATAGATTATTATATTATACTGTGGCTCAGGGCAGTGGTTCTCAACTCCAGTCTGCTCTGCAGTTGCTGTCAAAACTGATCCATCCTGTAAAAACTTGATTCTTCATGAACTTTTCTTCTCATTATAACAGGGGGTGGGATATATTAAACAGCAAGTGGACAGTCAGTTCTTGAAGATTGATTAACGGCTTAGAGGTTGGTATTACTAGATCACAGGAATGTTCTAATACTTTTATTTTTCTTTATGTAAAGCACTCTGGATTGCCACTGTATGTACGATTTATAAATTTAGGTAAATTTAGATAAATTGAGGAAGAAACATGAGAGGAACCAGACTGAAAAGGGAACCCATATAATTCCCTTCTGTAACTGTGCTATGTAAACAAAAATTGCAAATCAGAAAATTCATTATAGTTTTAACATGAAGTCTATTTTTTGAAGTTATCAGCTGTTCACTGGGTTTGGGTTAGGTTGCCCAGCCAGGTCACGTGGGTCCTATCTGTGGAGTTCATGCATGTTCTTCCTGTGCCAGCATGGCTTTCCTTCGGGTTCCCCAGTTTCCTCCAACAGTCCAAAGACATGTAGTCAATTGGAGATACTAAGGTGTGAATGTACAGGGGTTAGACAATGAAACTGAAACACCTGTCATTTTAGTGTGGGAGGTTTCATGGCTAAATTGGAC
>JAOVYV010000001.1:20275312-20301668 GCA_025674545.1 Hassar affinis | reverse complement strand
ATAGACTGTGACAGTTTGCAAAGGGTATGAATAATTTTGGACATGCCACTTTTTGTTCAAATGTGAATAAAAGCTGATGCCTCTTGTACATCATCGTATTATCTCCTGGGAGATGCCTGTGTCATTTCCAGTCAAAAATAAAATTGCTGGTTGAATAAAAGTAAATTTACGTCAAAATGTGCCAGGGGTATGAATAATTTCGGGCTTGACTGTATATTTACTGTACATTCCACAGATGTTTGATCAGATGATCAGATTGAGTTCTGGGGAAACTCGAAGCCAAGTCAACACCTTGAACACTTTGTCATGTCCAATTCTGATTATCCGTGTTATCCTGCTGAAAAAGTCCATTGCCATTAGGGAATACTGCTCGTAGTAAAGGGGTGTGAAACGATGTTTAGGTAGGTGGCACATGTCAACATCCACATGAATGCCAGAACCCAAGGTTTCCCAGCAGAGCATTGCAGAGTATCACACTGCTTCTGCTGACTTCCTCTTCCATCTTCTTCCCATAGGGCATCCTGATGCCATCTTTTTCGACATACACACACGCAGCCAGACCAGGTTACCTTCTCTCGTTGCACCATGGTGCAGTTCTGATGCTAATGTGCTTTCTATCATATGCAGCATTAACCTTTTCAATAGTTCGTGCTACAACAGCTCTTCTGTGGGAACAGACCAAACAGACTAGTCTTCATCCCTTGACAGATGTCTCTGTAATGAGAAAATCAATGTTATTCACTTCCCCTGTCAGTTTTTAATGTTATGGCTGATCAGTGTATATACACAGTGTCTAGAAAAAGGGAGCCTTTTTATCTCCTTGTATATCTCATCTCCCTGAAAACTTTCTTAAATAAAAAGCTACACATTTACATTATAATAATCATACTCTAAATTCACTACACAGTCTATGTTCAAAGTTATTTACTTTAGGTTTGAGGAGTCTGTGATGAGTCTTTTCCTTCTGGCTCAATACAAGGTCTTCCACTCTTTCGATGTTTGCATCAGTTCGCATTGAGAGAGGGCGTCCACTTCCAGCTTGCCACTTTGTTGATCCTGTTGTGTCAAATTTCTTAATCATTTCTTTAGTTCACCAAGCATCCAGCCCTTGTCAGGAAACTTCCTAAGTGTTTTGCACCATATTTCTTCTTTACTGAATGCCATTTTGCTAAAGATGGGGTGCTGCATTAAGGAGTTTGTCAAATTTTTTACTGAATCCCATGTAGATTTTTTATTTACCAAAGGCTTTAGAAAGTCAAGATATACAAGGATATAAAAGGGTAAAAGGGTTCTTCTAATTACAATGGCACCTGTTGGGTGGGATATATTAGGCAGTTAGTGAACAGTCAGTTCTTGAATTTGAACCATAAGGAAATGGTCAACTGGTGACATAAAAAAGTTAATGCTGGTTATGACAGAATGGTGTCAGAACACATAACGTATCACAGCTTACTGCATATGACTGGTGTGAGTGCCCATGCTGAGTCCTATCCACTGCTGAAAGCACATGAAATGGGCACATGGACATCAGAACTGAACCATGGAGCAATGGAAGAAACATGGAAGAAGTTGGCCTGCTCTGATGAATCGGGCTTTCTTTTACATAATACAGACAGTCGTATATAGCTGATTAAGTGAACAGACCATGACAACTTTAGTTGAGAATTCATCCCTTTGCATAAATTGTTTCACTCCATCACCATTAGTCAAAATACCAAGAGGGAAGAACTCATTCATCCCACTCATTCTTAAATCCCAAGGCTCCCAATGATCACCCATCTCATCTTTGGGAGAACATTTGAGTTAATCACTTTACATTTAGGACTTTCTAGCAACCCACCTAAAACTGCAACTGAGGGTGTAATTGAAGTCTGTACTGATAGGGGATTTGAGGGGTAAGGGATAATTAGAAGAAAATCTAAAAGCTGTCATGTATCCTTAAATATTCCAATGAATGTTCACTGGCTCTGATCATATCAGTAGCTCTGGATCAGTGTAACTGCTTTTTCTGTCTGCTGTATAATAACCTGTAATTCATCTTCTTCCACTACAAGCATGTCTTCATTTAATTATTTTCTGGTAAATCACATAACTCAGCTGTTAATCTAATGATCTGTTTAATGGACCACTTAACCATGTAACCTATTTTCTAAAGAATGGACTGTCTCTGCTGGGAGATGGCCATTATACCAGGTAGTGAAGAGGGATATTGTGCCTGAAAATTGTGCATGACAAACACCAATGTGTATTCCCAAATAACTGAATAACATAATAACACAGTAAACAGTGAACAGGAGTATGACATTTTAACACAGGGCATCACAGTAGCCAAATAGTTGTTAGAGCTTAAGTCAAAACTGAGCTGAAATTTGCCATGGTTTAGCATATTAAATTACTCTGAACGATTCATACATGCATTATGAATGACACTGAATTTAATAAATTAATTAACATTAACATTACTGAGTGATTGGGTGTGTGATTACACTGATTTTGAACAGGCTAATAACTAAATATACTGGTGTCTATTGCAAATAAACGAGCTAATAGAGTATGTGACAAGCTCTCAAGATGTCCCTGACAGTATTACCCTTGATAAAATGAACTATTAAATACTGTGTAACTGACACAGAAAGCAAAGGGTACAGAGGTACAGAGATCCCACATTAATACATTTCTTGCCATTTTTCCTTTTCAGGTTTCCTCCTCATGCCTGTCTCCTTGCTACTGTTTCTTTTGGCTTATTTATTAAAGATCTGGACAGTTTAGGCTGCTTTGTGCCTAAAAAAGCAATATACGAATAAAGACATCAACTTTGCTGACACCAATTTGTCTATGATGTGTGGTACATTTAGCTAGAGACCCAAAATACATGGGAAAATGGGAAAGAACAGACTTAAGTAAGAAAACATGTCTCACTCTCTGCATGTATGACATACGACAACAGCCATCTGAAAGACCCACAGTTTCCACTGAAACTAATTTCATCTGTCTGGTACTGCTTGATTGTTCTTATTAATGGTAATTGAATGACTAAGACAGATTGAGTTTCTTGGCAAGTGCATTTCCCACCATTGGCAGATGAACACCAACTCTTGTTCTGATCATCACAGTTGACAGACTAGAGGGAGCCAGTGGAAGCTAAGCAGAGATATACAGACAAGCCTGTGCACTGGGCTACTCAACATTTACATTTTACATTTTAACAGAGCAACTGCAACTGCAAGCCCAGATTACACCTTTATCAAAGAATTATGATGATGCTTTACTATATATTATTGCTAAAGTGTTTACTTGTTTCTTATATACATTGCCTATCAGTTAATCACTCAGCAAGGTTGATTGGATGCTCAGAGATAGATCTGTCTGTGTGGGAAAAAATCAAGCTTTCCATGCAGAGTAATATGTGTTAGTTGGCACTCTCCCTGCACAATAACAGAGTTCAATGCGACTTGTTAATGAGACAATGAGAAGTGGAAAAATGTGTTATATTTGAACAGTAATATACATTGTGTGCATACATGAAAGAAAAATCTGATCGTGCAATTCTGAGCCTCTCCCTGTTTCCTGCATCTATTGTCATAGTGATGTGATGACAGATTTACAACCGATTTGTGACTGCCTGCTGCAATTGATGGAGCATTTGATGGATATTCCATACCCTCCTGCTGCACCCACTTCCTGTCATTCTGGAAATTTCTGCTTTTTCCAAACCATGTCATCAGACAGAGCTGGCCTTATTAGTAAGACAGCCCACCTGAATGGCATCTGACCTGTAATGTGTGACATCAAGAGGAAATTTACATTTCTGGACTTGGACGCTATTTTATCAGTATTTTTTGGGAAAAAAGCATGTGGTACGATTGGATAATTTATTATGTTATTTACTTGACAACTTACAATAGTAGCAGGTGACAAAAGCCTACATAAAATGTGGGTCACTACAAGCCACCAGAACAGTCGATAGCTTTAGAGAGCGCATTGGCATAGATTCTGCAAGTCTCTGGAACTGTATATTAGGGATGGAACATTATTTTTCCAAAATGATTTTCCCTTCATTGGTGTTTTGCTAACCAACGCCCATTCAGTGAATGCTCATGTTCTGAGGAGGCCATTATATAAATTACAAGTTATGTCTGAATTTTATGTCTTTGTAAAGCTGCTTTGGTATAATGTCCAGTGTTAAAAGTGCTTTAAAAATAAAAATGAATTGAATCCTGAAAGACACCATCAACACTGGGAAAGAATTGCTTCCTCACAGCTCCTGGTATGATCCTGAGCTTGTTGCTTCCTCACAGTTCCTGGTATGATCCTGAGCTAAGGTTACTGTCTGTGGAAGTTTTGTATGTTCTCTCCTTGTCCAGTAAGTGTCCTCCAGGTTCTCTGTTTTTTTCTCACCACCCAAACACATGCAGAAGGTACAGAAACAATTAATACATGATCTGTTGAAGATGAATAAATGAATGATTTGAAATCATCCCAGCAAAAAAACCTCTTCATAACAGTTTTTTAACTTTAATAGGTTGCGTCTGACTAACTGTGCCACATTTGAAGACCATCAAATCCCCCTACTGAAGTCTATTTTAGTTGTTGAATAAGCTTATCACCAGGCACTAGGAAAAGGCAAAAGAATAGACAAAATTTATCTAATGAAACCGAGTTACAAAAATTAAGTTTCTCAGCACATGGATTTAATAATAGAACCAAACAACTTGTGCAATGTGCATTCTGGATGTATCAAGTGACTCAGAAAGCTTTTCATGTTGATTAGAATCATATGCCTGGAAACACACCAACAAATCCAGTGAAGTTTGTCGATCTTTTAGCCATTGCCTTCACTACAAACCATGTATTGAACATTTCAGAGCAATTATCAAGAATAGTTTTTTCATTGTAATCAATTCTAATTCATGGTCAAATTGCGTATAATATAATTCTTTCAAGTGCATTTACTTTCCGGGGTCCTTTTAAATGGTCTTTTATGAACTCTTGAATAGTTTTAGAAATGGATTACTGGGGCTTAGCAGTGGCATTTAAATCAAACAAAATGGCAAAGGGCTCTATTTGTAAAATTAAAATGCAGAATAAATGGCATCCGTCCACAAATGGGGAAGGGGGACATGCAGGAAACACAAGCTTATGGTAAGCATATAGTGTTGCATGATGACACGTTTTCTTAAAGAACAAAAGTTGAATTGTGTCCACTGGAGGATTTAATGTGAGCGCTATAAGCCTCATCCTTATGTGACTCATATTTGCCCCCACATTATAGGATTTTTTTTCTCTACAGAAAACAGAGCAGTCCACAGCTCAAAATTCCCATACACTCCTGTTTCTACTGTCTTCTTCAAAAGACATTCTCTACAGGATAACCCCCCTATTCCCAGATCACACTGGATTTCCACAAATCTCACCTTTTTGCCTGTGAGCTCGCCTGACAGTGTTATGCTAGGAGACACTGTGCTGATCTCACAACTACATGGGGGTTTAGTTATCTAACACCAGCCTACAAACTTTCTGTTTGTTAATGCATTTCCACTGAAAGTTGCTACTGAATATATTAATATATTATCTCCTGCCTGGTACACATCATCAATAGCTTTGGAGTTTTTCTCAGTTTTGCCTCATGAGTTCCACATTACGGTTTGTGCTTGAGTTGACAATTTGCTTCAGTTGTGCAAATCAAAGCAGGCCATCTAAATGCATTTAGGAGAGTTCTTGTTTCTTCTGCTCATTTGCCAAATGCACGGTCTGCTGGAAAGGCAGGCAGAGAAACACCAATAACAAGGATCACAGTAATGTTCATTTGTCTTTGTGGTTGCCAGCCTGCCCTGGATTGCTGAAGCCATATCTTTAGACAAGCTTCATTTAACATATATGGGTCACTTGACTAAGACACAATTTCACTATTCATATTCTCGATTATATGATAAGCAAATTCAAATAAAATGTAATGAGGATTAAGAGAAGGAAATAGGAAAGGCTTGTAGTTAAAACAGTGAGGAATGTCTGGACAATCCAGGAAGTCCTGGAAGTATAATGTATTAACCATGCTTATTAAAATAAACAGTCTCCAGGATGTGTGATGAAACCGATTTGTGCTGCTGTGTGCCTTGAACATATTGGTGTTACAAGGCACATTGAAACATTCCGAACCCTATGGGCTTCATTTCCATAGAAACACTGTTTCTTCATTGTCCCTATGCCAAATGTCTGGAACTTAGATCACAGCAAAAGTAACTGTGCACTTCTCTGAATTAATTAAATAACACACACACACACACACACACACACACACACACACACACACACACACACAAACGTTTATCTTGCTCTTCTTGTGAGGACCTTCAACTGAAATAATTACTAATGCAGCTATGCCTAACCCTAACCCTCACCTTTTTTGTCATGGGGATCAGCCAAATGTCTCCACATGGTCAAAATGATTAAATATTCCTATTTCTGTGAGGATTTTTGGCTCCACCAAAATTTAAAACATAACCCCCCCATACACAGATACACACGCACAGACAACACAAGTCTGGGCACACTAAGACTAAGACAGGTCTAAGGTTTCTTAAACAGGCAAACAATTGCGTGCAATCATAGCTGAATAAATTAATGTAATGTTTTAGCCAACATTCTTCTGTAGAAGTGCAAGTCTCATGCCAACTTTCATAACAGCTAAGCTAAGTTTAGAAAAAAATGAAGGACGAACATTGCTATGTGGTTTAAAGAGACTGGAGCTCAAGTTCTCCACATGAGAGGCATTCTAATCGAAGTTGGCAATTATTCATTTAACATTAATCCCACAACCTTCATCCAGACTTCTCTCTGAAGCCCACCCCAAAGACATGTATGCACACAACACAATAGTTGATGATGTGCCATCGTGATCCAGAAAGGCCTGGTGTGATAGAATTTTTTTTGTTTGATGCAAGCAGTAACACGATTCCAGTGCATAACAATGTTTACACTGATTTTTGAATTTATATAATCAACTAACATCAATTTTATTTAAATAAAATGAATGAATTGGTAATTCCAGGGCACAGTACAGCTGGAGAGCATGTCATAGCATTTTGCATGGAAATGTCAAAGACATTTTGGCTAAAATGATCTTTCAAAATGTTTTACAGCAACAGTTTTTTCCCTGGGAATCTGAGGTGCACTTGCTGAACAGCAACACTAAGTAATTCTGAAGAGTACAAGGCATTTGTTTAGACAAGGTTATAACCCTCACACCCAAGAGGCAGACGATGTGAAAGTTCCTAAGAAAACAGTAAAAGTTTAGTTTATTGTGGTGTCTATTTACAAGGTGAATTGCTTTAGAGGCAGTTTTAGCATGTTCACAGACCTTCCTGTCTATATGAGTTTACATTTACGGGATTAGGCAGGAGCCCTTGTCCAGAACAACTTACTTTTATATCAGTAAATACAACTGAGCAGAAGCTTGACAGTGCGAGGTGATGAGATGAGGGGCCATGTACTGCATTTAAACATGAAGTTCTTTTCTTCACTCAACTGATCTCTGTGTTCATTCTTACATCAGTGGGAAAATTAACACATTTAATTTAGTCACTTCTGCTCTGTTAAATATATTTCTTATTAATAAACTAGTTTTATTAGGTCATCTGGATGTATTCTGTAACCCCCTGGGATTGATCAGGGTTTGTCTGCATAACAAATTATAAATACACTTCAAAGTGAGTTTTTGCTCAGCAGGTATTTCAAAAACTGAATATGCTACTTGAATAAGTATTCAAGCTCCCCAGGTTCCAGAAGCTCCAAATAAGCAATACTGTCTTAAAAAGACACAACTCATTTATACTGGCATTTACCCATGTAATATTAAGACAGATCTCATTTTCTGAACACATTAGAATTGTCATGAGACTGTCAGTCTGAAGGAAAGAGTGAAAATGAAGGTTAAGGAGCATTCTAAGGGAGTTAACAGAAAAGGTAAAAGGATTTTATAACTTAGGAATGGGATGTAAAATTATATCTAAGAGGTTGGACATGTCAATAAGCACTAGATTGGATCAATAGTGAGGAAGTGGCAGATAGGCTGTCCTGCCAAACTCCATGCAAAATCAGACTGACAGACTGATGAGGGAAACCACAGTGAGGCCAACAGTCACTCTGAAGAAACTGCAGAGGATAATGGCTGAGAATAGAGTGAAGGTGGACCAGGCCACCATTTTAAGATCTCTGCAAAACTGAGGAGGGTGGGGCAATTTAGTGTCTCCAATTGGCCTGACTGTTTGTCTTTGGTCTGTGGAAGAAAACCCACAGACACAGGGAGAGCGTGCAAACTGCATGTGGGGCAAACCCTGGCTACCCAGGTAGGTAATCAAACCCAGGTCCTTCTTGCTGTGAGGCAACAGCACTACCCACTGAACCACCATGCTCCCCCCTTGTACAAGCAGCATTTTTGCTATAAAAATACAGGCTGAGGCAATCTGTGTAAGTGCCATTTGCAATCCAGATGAATCTGATAACCTTTATAGAGGCTAAATACTTTTGCGATTCACTGCACTTTACACTTTAAAACATTGTCATCAATGTTGTCCTGCAATCTGTAGAGTGTGTGTAAACATTTTTTACTGTGTTGATGATAACATAAAGTATCATAGACATTCTGACAGCCAGTATCTGATTACAAACTGAACTGATTATGCATATCTGTTTTGCTATGGCAGGCAGATGTGCAGTAACTTGATCAAATCATAAGAACATATTTAGGCAAATTGACTATATTTGCCATTGTTTGCTTTAGGGTGTGTTTATACTTGTAGTTCACTTTTCTTGGTCCAGACCAAACAAGAAAATTATACATTATTTCATAATAGTCCTGGTATGCTTGGAGTTCACACTCACAAATTTATAATCCAAGCAAAATAAAGTTAATAAAATTGGCATATGACTCATGTATGACATATACTTTTTAAACCAGTTGTCAGAACAATGCACCACACTGGGCTTAATGCAGTTATTGGGGTTTTGTTTACCTAGTCGTATTTCTACCAACTAGAAACACAGCAATATGTGGTAAAATGGATGAAGTCAAATTTAGATGCCTTTGTTTTGTATTGTGTTTCAATACTGTGGTGATGGCCACTGGATTATAGGTAGTGGGCAGCAACATCTGGGTTTCAAGGGGCATTAGTGTGGGAGCTCCCAGCATGCAGTGTGAGCTGGACAATCGGGTGCTGTTTATTATCTGCCCTCCCCAGGTTTAGTGTGTGTGACTCTCTCCACATTGCTGCATGTGTGCTTTACTCCTAGTGATCAATAAAGTAGTTGAATGCTGAGTCATGTGTCCGCTGGCTTCTCGGTGGTGTCCTTTGGCACTGATGTCACACTGGTTTCAGAAGTGGGATTTGGAAGCAGAGCTCCAAGAAGTCAAGTGAGGCATCCAGACCCATACCAAATAGTGAAAAAGAAGACTGTGGGAAGTGTATCATTAAGCCAGAGTTTGTCCTGAGGGTTCCAGCATGGAGAGATCAGCTCCCTGGGCTGGTGGTGACAATGTGGTGTTGATGGTGGCAGAAATAAGCTGCAGTGGCAATGCAGAGCAGAGAGTGGCAGAAAGGATCCTTGCTGAGAGTGCCGAGTGAGCAGTGGCATAAAGGAGCTGAGCCAGCAGCACAGAATGGACAATGGCAGAAAGGATCTGTGCTGAGAGTGTCAAATGAGCAGGACCAGAGAGGAGCTGTGCCAGAAATGCAGAGTGGACAGCAGCAGCAGAACTTTTGGCAGTGGCCGAGCCAGCAGCAGCAGCAGGGCAGACCTGCTCCAAGAGCACTGATTCACAGCTGGAGAAGAAGATGGCACCTGCCCACTTGATGGTGAGGGATTCTGGGAGCTGGGCCTCGCCTAGCTGCAAGTGGCTGCCAGCTGCCATGACACAGCTGTACACAGTGTTTGAGGGGCCAGTTAGGGCAGGTTCCAGTAGCCATAGCGATTCAGCTGTGCCTACTAAGTTGATAGTGTCTGTATGGGGAGTGAGTTAGGATGGCCAAGTGTGTGGAGCTCACTTTGGGGGAAGCAGGTGTTTTGAGGCAGAAAGTGAAGGAGCAGAGATGGCAGTTACCGTGGCTCCCGAGAAGTGTTGGGCCCTTGTGTGACTGATCTGGGTTACCGGGACGGTTGACCCTTAAGGGGGCTATGTGACGATGGCCACTGGATTGTCACCTTGGGAGATCCCAACATGCAGCGCAAGCTCGTGTGCTGTTTGTACCCTCCCCAAGTTTAGCGTGTGTGTGTGAGTGTTTGTGTGTGAGTGTCTCCACATTGCTACATGTATGCTTTGCTCCTGGTTCTGTGGTTTTCAGTAAAGTTGTTGAATGTTCATGTGTCCGCTGGCTTCCTGGTGGTGTCCTGCGCCACTGACGTCACAAAACTGTACCACAGTAGATGTTCAGTATATCCTTTACTGGGGACAGTGGATAAAGATGTATGACATTACTATAAATATGTCTAGTTCTGTGACAATGTACAGTCATGACATCAGACTTTAAAGGGGAGTATTTTAAGATGGATATGGGCTTGTTTTAATCTGGCAAGCCTTGTAAAGGGCGGTTAGGAAAATAACCCAAGCTGTCTCAGAATTAAATGCCTCAGCTTTAATAGACTGTTTTTATGCTAGTTACAGTGAGTATTGTTTGGTAGCTAAAATGTGTAGACAGGAAAGAAAAACGAGCGTGAAACCCGTCTGCTAACATGTTAACATATGATAAAAATGCCTGCGGTGTGTCAGCTCAACAAAACATGACTTGAATTCTTGTTCTTGGCTAAAAAGATATGGCAGGGAACGGTCCTTAACTTGTGTCCCTCCCTTTTGAGTTAGTTTGCGAGGTCGTGTTTCGCAGCTGTGTGTAAGCTACAGCTCTACACACATGCGCGCGCGCGCATACACACACACACACACACACACACGAACTCGCCAGTTGGAGCTTTGGCACGGGACTGGCAGCGCGCGAGCTCGCAGTGCACACTCTTCTAGGTAAGTGTAAACTTTTGTCTGTTGCGTCTCTTCACTTTGCCTGCTTTAAGGACACACTTGGATAAGGGATAAAGGTATCACTGTCACTTTCCTACACATGGTGCGAGTGGGAATTTCTTACATTTATTTTACTGAGCGTTAAGAATGAGTCTGTGTGCTTTCAAGAGTTTTTGAAATTACAGTGCTATTCAAAACAGTGCCACTGTAACATCATTATGTACACTAAAAATATATTTTTTTTTTATCACAACAAACATCTATTTTTTCACATATAACCCACCTCACCATGCACATTGTCACAGTGAAGGACAAGTCACAGTGAGGGACAAGTCACAGTATTGCACAAAGTTCAGTCTCATTGCAGCATGGACATGGCTAAGAAGTGCCAGTGCATACTGAGTAAAAGTCATTTTCTTAAAAATATAGCTGTCGCTGTGGGCTAGGCAAGCCTTCAGTCACTTTAGTATTTAGCTGTTGTCATTTTCCCACTACAATTCATGTTGCACATGCATCATGTTACAGCAAAAATGCAGTTGGTGTATAACCTGACATCATTTTCCTGCATTTATGAATGAGTCACATTATGCTTAATATACTCGCCCTTTTTATGCCTAATGTCCTTGGATAAATTGTTTGGTAGTCCAGATTCTTGCTTCTAATGCAAAGCTTTGGGAACACTTTTCTTCATCTGGACAGAAATCTGAAAGTTCTGGTCCTTAGGGCTTGACAATTCTCCAGAAAAAAAACTAGAATCTGTTCCCCAGATGAGTCTCCTTTCAGAGCTGTTCCATAGAAAAGCAGCTTAAACAAACACTGGCACAGGCTTTTTTTGTTTTTTGTTATACCTGACACTATTCCAGAAAAACTCACACTTGTTTAATTATTGTAATTATTAAAAGTGTTTTTATTATGTTAAACCCATATAACACCTAATCAGCAAATTTCCCATTTCACTCAAGTGACCCACAGACTATCCATGCAGGAAAAATAAGCATTCTACGTGATTATGTGTAAGGGGTCCTCAGAGTTTCCTTGAACATTTAACAGCTGTTGCTTTCTATAAGGTTCCTCTTAGAATGTTTTTGAAAGGGAAAAACTATTACAAGAACCTCTTCTAAGAACCCTGTAAGGTGCTATGGGTGAAAAATACTAAGCAAAGGACCCAAATGGATTCAAAAGTTGCAGATATGGGCTTAGAATGTGCTCCAAAACAAGAACAGCTTTAGTGGGTGTGCTACATTATGAGGTTAAAGGTTTGCTTACTAATAATTTTTCTGGAATTGATGCATTTTTGATGTTGATCCTAACTATTGTTCTTTAAATATCAATTTAAATATTAAATATTGATATTCAGATATCAATTTAAAGAGTAATCTAGTGGTAGCTCAGTGGTGTACTAAATGGAAGGTCCTGGTGCTGCCTCTGCTGGGCCCTTGAACAAAGCCCCCAGCTCCTAGTTGTGTTAAAAAGATTGTGGAAATGTAACTCACTTTGGATATGAATGCAAATTGTTCATAATAATTTTTTTAGTGATTAAAGAACAGGTGCTTTTGGGTATTGTTTAAAAAGTATAGGTTTTGTTCATGACCTGTATACAACATGCTTTATAGTTTAGAATGACCAAACTAGCCACAGAAAGAAAATATATTAAGAATTATAATAAATTACAAAACTTACACCTGATTGGTATGAAGTAGTCTTTAACTTAATCTTATGCATGAAGGTCAGTGACTCTGGGACCATGTGCTTGAATGACAGCATATTTCCACTAATGTAGATTTGAATTTAAGAGATTTAAGAGGCTGATTATGATGCCAGTGATTTTATGCTAATTGAAAAAGTTCCACAGGAAAACTTCACCACACTTTCTAACATGCTTTTCTCACCCTACATCTCTCATGCTTTCTTCTAGGTTTTACTGACTGCTGACAGTTTATGAGCCGAGAGACAAACTTGTTGAAAAACCAGTACCCACCTTTGTCTACTATACTAAAACTAACACAATTTCATATTTGATGAACTGGCAGCCCACTTTGCCATAATGAGGCTGATGCTGTTGCTGCTTTTGCTCTGTGTGAGTGAAAGTCTCGGACAGAAAGACTGTACTGGAGTGGAGTGCCCTCTTCTTAACAACTGCATTGAGGAAGTTTTGGAAAATGGTGCTTGTTGTGCCAGTTGTCTACAAACTGGCTGCACATGTGAGGGCTACCAGTACTATGACTGTATTAATGCTGGCTTCAGATCTGGCAAAGTGCCTGAGGGAGAATCTTACTTTGTGGATTTTGGAAGCACAGAGTGCTCTTGCCCACAGGGCGGCGGGCGGATCAGTTGCCATTTTATTCCATGTCCTGAGATTCCTTCTAACTGCATTGAAGTGTCGGAGCCAGCAGATGGGTGTATTCAGTGTGAGCGGATAGGGTGTGTGCATGAGGGACAGAAGTATGAGGCTGGCCATTCATTCCGCATGGACCAAGTCTGCCAAGTCTGCCACTGCCCCAATAATGGCGGGAACTTAATGTGTTCCCCGATCCCAGACTGTGATCTGAGACAAGCCCATAAACCCATGCTTGCAACTACCACAGAGGAGAACACACCATGGAGACGTCAAAATAAAATCCAAAATCTTTTCAACCATCAAGACTCAAGGGATGCCTTCTCCAAACCCTTTCCACAGTCATACCCTGACAGTCTGTCTTCGTTCAAACCAAACCCAAGCGACATGGATGAAGAAGAGGAGGAGGAGGAGGAGGACTATGAATACCTTACTACAGATTCCTCAAAGCAACCTCGGCATGACCTAGCCTCTCCGCTGGAGTCCTCCATTATCTCCGTTTCTGATCTGGAAAGAAATCCCTCCCACCAAGCCAGGGCACCCAAGCAGGAGCTTAAAGAGAGATTTGGTGTTCATGAAGCAACAACAGATAGACCATGGTTTTCCATACATGAGGAGAGGACAGATGGGACAGAATATAGTCGCCTTAAAGTGAACTCTGTGAAAGGCACGTCAGAAGTTTCTGAAGACGATATTAGAGTAGCACAAATTAACGTTCCTGAAGTTAGTGCTGAGAAAAAGAAAATCCCCATTTATAGAGATACCACTCATGAAGAACAATTCTCTGTTTATAGAGACACCTTGGAAAAAGAGAGTTTTGACCCCTATAAAGACAATAGCAACACAGAGTTTCTTGAGGAAAGTGACAGAGACAGCTTGAGGAAGAAGATCTTTAAAGAAACCACTGACAGTAATGAGTTTGATTCATATGAAGACACCACATACAGTGAAATAGTCACTGACTCCCCAGTGACTGTAATTCCAAGTATGCCTCAAACTACAGAGGAGACACAGATGACAACAACGTGGCAGACTCCCAGGGACAGTTTTGCACCAGATGAAGTTTACCAAAGCACACCAGAAACTAGTGAATTTTACAGCACACAAAAGGAAGAGGTGAACACCAGAGAGCAAAATATCTCTTTAAATAATATCACTGAGAGTGCCAAAAATGATAAGACGGATAAAATGGTTGACAAACAGGAAAAATACACTCTCAGCAGTTCACAGTCTGTAATGGCAAACATCTCCAGCAGTGACTTTGAAACAGCAGCACCTGATAGACCTTTAGAAGAGCATGAAACCAAACTGAAGATAAAACCGGAAGTATATACGAATCCTCCTGTGATATTTAGCCCAACAAGCCAGTCACTCTTGAGAGTGAAGGCAGAGGATGGACAGCTTGTAAATAAACAGTCACAAAGTCTATTTGACATTGCGGAGGTGGGGGAAGAAGAAGAGAAGGAGGAAAGCGAAGAGAAAGACAACACACTCACGTCCATTCTAAAAGACATTGAGGGTGAGTACACACCTACTTGATGCCTAAATACCACACTAAAATGGGTAAATTCATTTTGCTTTTCCATCCACACTACAAAAGCATTTTCAAACACCAAAAACACATCTTCAGAAATCTGCTCTCTCAAGTGGATATGAGATAACTGCCATGTGAGCACCTTGGTGTAACTTACTGTGATGTTGTTTCTTATGTATATTCTGCTTTGTATAGGAGACAAATGATGCTGCGGCCTGGAAGAAAGCATGTTTTATGTGTATGCTGTCAAAAGAAATGACAATGGCAAAGATTATGTAAAGGCCATGGGGTAGACACCCTGTACACACATCATACCATTGTCATTTTTGCATTTTATTGTGGTTGGAAAAGATTTAGGAAATGGGCTGAACATACTAATGTTTCATGGCCCAAACCATGAAAATAGTTTTTCACAATTACCTGTGTTAGTGTAGCCCTTAATCTCACTTACTCACTGTTTATAATGAACAAATGTCTACAACATCAAGAGTTTAATTAATGCATTCTGATTGGTTACTGGCACTAACGTCCTCACATAGTTGCTAGCATAAACATCTGTGATTGCACCTGTCTACAAATTATGCTTATCTGTAACTACAACTTTTATGCTTACCATGTTTGGTATTCACAGGAAACATGCAATGAAACCAGTGGGTCATTATGAGCTTATACACCCTTTATGTGTGTGTGTGTTTTACACTAAAGTTTGAGGTTTTGGCAGAATGCTTGTAGTCACTGTACACCCTTGAAATGCTCATATGTGAAAATCCAAACTTCTACCTCCAAAATGTTCCATCTTACAAGCTCCATCTATTAAACTGCTTTGAAAATCACAAAATTGTGATACCTTGCCAGATGTCTGTCGCTTTATATATTTGCACTGGCGAATGCAACCAATGACATGTATAGGTGGCATTGCTATGCATAGGCCAGTTTTTCTGGTACTTCAGTGTAAGTTTAATTACTTCTGATATAAGGTAGATTTTTGCCCTACCGTCTAATGTCTAATAACCACTCAGCCCAATGGTTTAATCCATAATTTAGTGAGCTCCAAGCTTCTACTACTACTACAGGATGCTGAGGGTTATAAACATGCCAGTGGCAGGAAGTACAACTTTGAACTAATTGGCATTTATAGGTTCAGTCCACATAAACTGCAGCTAGCTTTGAGTGCATGTGGGGCAAAGTGTATTTGGATGTTGATACAAGGCAAATAATGCCAAGAATGGAAATGTCATGGAATGCCACTATCTGTTCACCCCAGATCAAGTTTCATTATGAAGTGCCCCACCATTTTCACATTTACCCATTTCACATTTACTATGCTACACTGTATAGACCTAGCATTCAAAAAATAGGTGAGTCTAATGATTTAATCAATCTTTGGGTTTTAATTTATATTTGGCATTTCACTCACTCACAGAGACTCTTTCATTATTTAAGCATTGAAGGTGTGCAGTCATCCATCTCGTTGAAAAGGTTAGCTAATTATGTGAATACCTCTTAGAGCATTGGAACAAACAGGACCCTATCCACTCTGCATGTGGAACTTATCTCATACACACTCATCATTGTAGACCTTGTATATAAGCATTTGATTAATATTATAATTTTCTTATTTTAACGATGACCCCAGGTCTGTGTTGAGTGGTGTCTTCCTGGTGCATGTTGCTCATGTCCAGCTAGATAAGCAGAGGAATTAGTTATCTTGTCGAGTGCCAGTTTGACACAGCTCAACATAAGCCACTCTCTCAGAATAGGAACACTTGGGGCTTTTTTCTCTATCTTAGATGGCAAGGAGAAAGGAGAAAGCTATTTTTCATGCTGATTAATGCCTTGGTGTTCATCATTGTGCAAGTATGCGCTGATTTGAAACATGTCTTGAATTTGATGTGCTTTTCTGAGGTACTTTGTTTCACATTATAACCTGTGGTTTTTCATGCTTTATGGACTGCTGTGCTAAAGATGATCCACTGAGAGGCTTGTTATCTAGTGCAGATGTATGGGTGATGAAAAAGTTTCAGTCCATGTTATCCTCAAAAGAGCTCAAGACTGAAAAAGCAATTTCAAATGAATATCACATGAGGAAACAATAGGAACTATTGTATGAGTGGCGGCCTGGGAAAACCTGTTGGTAGACACCAAATTATTTTTTCAGAAAATTGTATTTTGGTCGAAATCAAGCTTAACTGCCTATAAGATACAGTATCAGTCAAAAGTTTGGACACACCTTCAATTCAGTGGTTTTCCATTATTTTAAAGGTTTCTGCCTTGTAGATTCATACTAAAGTCATCTAAACTATGAAGAAATACACATGGTATTATTTAGTAAACAAAAAAATACTAGAATATGTTTTATATTTTAGATTCTTCAAAGTAGGCACCTCTTGCTTAGTTGACAGCTTAGGCGCCTACTTTGAAGAATCTAAAATATGAAACATATTTTGGTTTATTTAACACTTGTAAGGTTACTACATGATTCCTTATGTGTTCCTTCATAGTCATCACAGACATCAGTATTAATTTACAATGTAGGAAAAAAAAAGAAAAAAAGAAAAACATCGAATGAGAAGGTGTGTCCAAACTTTTGACTGGTACTGTACTTTCACACATTTATATAAGACATTTTCATCTAAAGTATGTGGAAATATTTTTTTTGTTACATTATAATCTTAGGATTATAAGATTTTAGGATTATAATGTATAATGTAGGATTTCTTTCTTTCATTCAACAAGTCAGGGTAATAAACACAGTAAAAGCAGTCAGTTTGCGTAAATGTGTCTAAAAACTTGTTAACTAAGTGTGATTCCCTCACCCAGTGAATGCCAGGTTTTCATGAAATTGCTAGATTGCTACATGTCAAAGGGAAATAAACATAAGTCTCATCAACTGAGTGTGCAATCAGATACCAGCTGTCAAAATGTCTGATTCTCTTTGCACAGTCAAAACTAAATCTTTAAATGCAAATTTATATTCCCGCTTTTTACTTTTCGTAATTATACTTCAAAATGCCTTACTTCTGGTTGAGACATCTGCAAAGAGACACATATTTCAAAGAGATACATAATTCAGTTCTATAACAGAAGTTTGTATTTGAAAATGTTAAAAGCTGATAGTGTGAAAGGTTTTCCTAGGCTGCCACATAGACAGTATGTGTGAGCTTATTCCATGTTGAAAGGCAATTTTAGTTCAGTCAGTACTTGCATTGCGTTTCTTTTTCCTCGTTTGTCAAAAGTCAGAGATGGGAATGATGTCGCACCCGAGTTGACAGCATTCTGAATACCTGTTCCAGCCAAGTTAGCCCTTGTTAGCAATACCAATTGATAACAACACATTATATGGTATATTGTGCATGCAGACACCATAGCCATGTCCACAGATAGAACAGGTAGACAGTACTAGAGTATGACTAATGAGACAGACAGACAGACAGAAGACAGAAGTGCTAAATACTTCAGTATCTTCTGCCATCAGCCGACTTGGATCGTAAACTTGGAGCTGGTGGGGTTCCCCCAAATTTCTGAGGAGGAAATCTGACTTCACAGGTCGTTCCAGTCAAACTGTCCGACTTGCACCTTGGACATTCCAACTTCCTAGGTCAAATGGAATGCACCATTAGTGCCAAACTTTAATTTTGGGAGAATCCACGCCCAAACACATTTATATTTTAAATGTAATGTGTGCTTGGAATAACACCTTTGTAAGTGTTTTCTTTCTGCTACATATAAATGCAGCAAATCAGTACTTTTTCCCCATTATCTGTCATCATAGTGCTTTTGTGGTCTGTGGTCAATTTGTGAATCAATTTGCCTTTTCTGCAGTCAGATAATGTGTGCCATTAAAAGGCTGATTAGAGAACCATAAAGGTGACAGTATCAGTTAAGCAAAGTTTATTTATTTTCTTACTTTTACCATGGTTTTCTATTACAGCACATGTTGTGCTTTTACATCAGCATATGGTTGTCTATTTGTACAAGCTTTTCCTTCTGTCCAACTCTTCTTCTGTCAGTTAGGTCTAATTGTGAGTTCTTACTTTATTTAGGATGCACTTGAGCGTTTGTACAAATAGTAAAATATTTCTCCTCAGAGCTATAAAAGTGATAAAAGCTTGTGCAGGCCTCAACTCCATCCGTTATATCCATCAGCAAGGTATGCAATAGCACTGTCCCATTGAACAAAAAAAACACGCACACACTATGAGAAACATATGCAGTTAACCCAATACACAATGCAAGTCATTGTGTATAAGTGTATTGGTTCTTTCGTGTGATAGATAGTGCAGTAATGTCACAGTTTATCCTGGTCTTGCCTTGTTGTTTGGCCTCACTGAGGTCAAGGCTGGAGTAGTGTTGAATTTCTGCCATTAATTGTTGATATTGGACAGACCAAGACTGACTTTCTATTGAAAAAGGTGGAAGAACAGTTCAGCCAAGGTTACAATATCTCCCCTGGGGCAGTCTGGGATCTGTAATGCTACAATGCATTATGTCATAATAAGAAACACATCATAGTATTTTCAATTTTATTTTATTTGTATTGTTCTTAACAATAGACATTGTTACAAAGCAGCTCCAGATATAGATTAATATCTACAATGAGCAATCCAGAGGTGGAAAAAACTCCCTGAGACATCATGAGAAAGAAAGTTTCAGAGGAACCAGACCCAAAAGGGAACGCGTCCTCTTCTGGGTGACACCAGATTCTGTAGGATTATAAATCAAGTGTGTTGTCAGCATATTTGCTAGAACAGGAAAATAGGCCCAGACTTATAATCCAGACTTATTTTCTTAACTACATGTTTTATTAACATGAGTTTAATGAGGTTAAGAATATATCATACATTTTATTCATACATTTATATTATATATTATCTCATACATACATGCATTTATATTTTCTACCCCATTCATTTCATAATATAAAAAGATCCATAGATGTTAAGTTGGGTTGATGTGACTGAAAGCCATAGCTGATGATTTAAAACATAATTTTCTTACTCATCAAGCTCAACAAGTTTGTCAGACCATTCAGTGGATGGGAGTGAAGTCATTCTGGAAGAGATCACTCCCATCAGATAGAAATGTTTCATCATAGCATAATGATGGGATTGCTTAACTCTGGAAAATGGTAAACAATGTCTTAATAAACTCCTCCTGATGCTTTACTGAACTCATTCAGGAACTTTACTGAGCTCACTTATGAAACTCATATTGCCATTTTACTGTTGCTGCTTTTTACACAATGCAATGTTTACAGCCAGTGTTCTATGTTTATTGTTACATGTATTTTATGTCCTTGTCTTGCAATGTTTTATGTTTACAATGTTCTATGTTTACATGGACCCTAATATTCCATTACTAATCAGAATAATAGCCCAATCAGCATAGAAATGCCTCGTGTAAACACATTAATCGGAATAGACTGGTCAGATCTGGCCTGATTATAAGGACTTTTCAGTGGGTTGAGAGAGGTAATGTGTTCAATAGGAAAATATTGGCACCTAATAACCATGTAAATACTTATTCCTATAATTTTTCTCTTGTTGAATAAATATATCCTTTCTGCACATATATGTCCCACGTGGGATTACGTGAGGTGATTTGAACGAGTCTGTGCTTCAGGCTTTCGGGATTTCTTTTGCTTCATACTTGCTGTTCAATTAGAAGGAACACCACAAGTGCAAGGTTTGTTCCCAGGACATGGCATGGGTCCATCTTGAAAACTTAAATGCTGTGGGCATGTAAAAGCCCATCTTATTGCATCATTTTTATAGCGTCCATCTAAAAGGTTTATTTGGAGTCTCTAATCAGAATGATTTTCAGTCGGGCTGAAGAAATGTCCATTTAACCACAGCTAATGCTGTGACTTTGCACACTGTTTATTCCTGTGTACTGTTGTGTTGCACCATGGTCCTGGAGAAACTTAGAAGTTACGTATATAGAGGAATGATAATAAATAACCCACTTGACTTGACTCAAGGTGACCAGTCAGAAGAACTATGTAGTGATTTACAGTGACTCTTTGTTCTATGGGGATATGTGGACCCAAACCACATCAGAACAATGCCTCGCAGTAGAATCCATATGTATCCATATGCTATATTACGCTGCCATAACTTACATGAATAATTATCACATGTTAAAATTTGATGGCTACATGAACTAAAGTGAGTTATTCTAACTGAATTTTGGTGGATTCAACAAGATGTCATCCTATAAGCATAGTTTCATATGATGAATGAGTGGATAGGATTGTTTCCTGCCTGAACTGATAGGCCCCTCCTGAGCTAACATGCATAATGGGCTACATGCACACAGTGGTGCTGACGTACTTCCGGTAAAATCTCAGCCTTGACGTACTGTTGCTATGATTTTTATCAAGTGTCTCAGAAAAAGAAGCTTAAGTTTCAATGTACAGATGCTATAGCCGAACATTACAGTCTGCCTTTGTGTCAAGCCTCCAGTAAGCACATCAAAGTACTTAGTTTTCATACATTTCCCTCTGGTGTGGAAATAAGGAGAATATTTACTGCCACTACCAGAAGGGAGAACTTTACAGCCTTTAGTTTTCACATGTTCCTCTACTATGACCAATAATGAAAGAAGTGGATTGTGAATATAAGAAGAGACAACCTAATCATATCTCACTATGCCTGTGTGTAGTTGGCACTTTGTGTCAGAAGAGGTCACTAAGCCAAATGATTTAGCTGGTAAGCAATCTATTTTCTAGCCTATATAACAATTTCATTTCACTGAAAACAGAGACTTTTAATATGATTGCATTGAACCTGCACTCATTCCCCTACACTCAACTTGTGTATTCTCTCATCTTGCCTCATGGACCTGAAACAGTTTGCCCTCACACATACTTCAACAGAAGCAACAAACTCAGCAACAAACTCAGGTTTATCAAAGAGAATAGTGGGAGACGTAGCTGTACATTTCAGTGCTGCCAGCTTAGCATAGTTATATTCTGTTTACCGATCTTATGCTATCATCAGTATTTATTGTAGCTATGTAGTAATGTAGCTAACTTATATAGTATACACTTAAGTACCAGAAAAACTGGTAAATCAGATAATACTTGGTAGGCCCCCCACAGAATCTTGAAGGGAACGTTGCACAGTTTTTGACGCCCCAGCATTGAATCCTGATGTTACTTGAGGCAGTGTTGTACACTTATCGCATGAAACAATTCTTGCAAACAAATGCTGGTCACATTAATGGTTTACTCCTATGCCGCTGATGTAAGTTCGAGGTTTTGCCAGAATTCTTGTAGTCATGGTACCCTTGAAATGCTTATATGTGAAAATTCTAACTTTGCTGCTACCTCAGAAATGCTATGACTCACCTTACAAGCTCCAACTATTAAACTGCATTAAAAATCATGATAACAGAATTGCCAGCATTGGCTTTTCCATGCAGATAGCATTGTTCCTTACCCACAGGTCCCTGAAAACCTGATTATGAAAACCTATGCTGATTAGGAACATTATCAACAAACTTACATCTCAGTCCCATTCTGCTCAGAAATACTCCCACGATTTTAGACTGGACACTGACGCAACAGCAATAGAAAATAACCATTTGTACCCTATGCTCATGAAGACGTTGACAGTTCTCTCTCAACGCTTGAGGCAGGGTCATGTGACCTATGACTTGAACCTGTGAGTGTGTGTTTGAGTTTAAACAAGCATGCTTTAGCCTTTTACTGTCTTTGAGGATTAGTCAACCAGCATCTGTATTTTTTTTCTCTTTTCTCTTCTTGTGTCTTATTCTTTCTTTCTTCTGAAATATGTCATTAATTCTCTCTGTTCACCTGATGGCAGAAAAGAAGACAGGATTGACTCTGAGTCTGCCTGATTATGGAGTTGTTTATGCTGTTTACCCAGCTGAACTGTTCCAGTGGAAGCTATGTAGTGTTTTATTGGTTGTACATTTACACAATATTTATTGATGTTGGCTCTTATGTATGAAAAAGCATTTTTATGAAGAACTCCAGGTTCATCACAGTTTTCTTATTTTTTAGTTTATCTGTGCTCATTCATCATTTTCCTCCATTTTCCTCTGTCTGTTCTTTGTCTTTCTTTTTCACAAACATTCAATAACATTATTATTTTCATACAATGATAAATTTAGACAGCAGTCTGTGGCTCTCAAAATTTGCAGCTATTTGTGGTTCTCATAAGTTACTAATAGTATAAATAACAGTGATGTCTGACTGGCTTGTTTTGTATTGGGGCTCCAGAATGACTTCAATCAGACTTAATCAGGGGTGGAAAATATAGAGAGAAACTTCTTAAGTGAAAATATGGGTACTGTGTCAAAGTCTTACGCAAGTATAGAGCCAAATATCTACTTGAGATAAAGTCAAAAAGTGTATTTAAACTCAAGTATTCCATACTCCAGTAGTCCAGAGTAAAAAAGTAAGTCAAACTGCTGAAAAATAGTTAACAAATTTGTCATGGTTGATCATGCAAGACTAGCTGCTAGCTAGTCTGTTAAACAATCAGCGATGAGGAAAATCTAACTGAAACCTAGATAACCTAGAATTTGGCTTGCTTGTTAGCTAATGTTTAATAACCCGGTTAGACCAAATGTTAAGGCACATTAGCAACAAAAGAAATATTTAATGTAACAAGCTCATAAAAAAATACAGAATGCAATTAGCTAATGTACTTAACTTACATCTTTATACAGATGGCAAAGGAATCACCTCACCCTGTATTAATCTGTAGTATCTTAATAAGAAGGACACAGTATCTTTTGATGTGAAGCACAACAGCACCCCTTTGTTGAGGATTCCTGGGTGCTAAATGTGATTGACTTTGTGAGGTCAATTTGTCTTTGTGAGGTGGTTCAAATCTAAAAAATAGAAACCGAAAATTTCAAATGAGTGACAAATGAAATTAAGGAGTAAGGAGTAAAAAGAAATGTATTTGTGTAAGATTATTCAATTTGATAATACTTGAGTGAAGTCAAAATATTCCAAAATAGTACTTCAGTACAGTAACAGCATACAAGTACATCATTTTTTTCCTCCCCTGTTGCTAATTTATTCTGTTATAAGGTCAGCAGTTAACTGGTGAAGGTTTACATTTACATTTAAGCCATTTGGCAGACACCCTTATCCAGACTGACTTACACTTATCTCATGTATACAACTGAGCAGTTTTGGGTTAAGCCTTGCTCAGGGGCCCAACAGTAACAGCTTGGTAGTGCTGGGGCTTGAACCCCCAACCTTCTATTCACTAACCCAAAACCTTAACTATTGAGACACCCCTTGAGCCAATCATTGAGCCAGGTTCTAGGTTCCTGTTACATAATGTTAGATCCTAAGTCCATGTAAATACCTAGGTTTCTGTAAACACTATAACTAAAAACATCTGTTTTGGTAGATGATCTGGTAGATGATTTCTAATAAGCTTAGATGGATGCCACAGGTGACATGATTTAATAATCACAGCCACAAGCCTCTGCTGAAATGTGGACTTTGTTGAATAAGCAATAAACCTGGCAGTACATGCTGTTATAGGAAAATATTCAAATGACGGGGTGGTATATTATCTGTTATCACCCCAAAGTTGAACAATTTTCTATACCATCAAGCCACAGTGGTTTAGTCATCTCATTCCTGGTAATTTGCCAACAATCACAATTGTTGATATATTAATGAACTACACATATTTTACTATGTATAATTATGCTTAATGTTGAAGGGAATTCCTTCTTCATTCCATCACCAGAAGTCTGCTTTTCCTCTCTGTTCTTAATAATACCCAAAAAACACAGTATCTTATGTTACTGAGAAGCTGAAAAGACCTCTGTGTTAAAGGCTTTCTTATGGCAGCAAATTTACTGTTACAACACACTGACATCTGAGACTCCTTACAGAAAGCTTATGTTTTTGCTAGCTTTTGCTATAACAGCACATTTCTTTTATCCATTTATGTTTAGTCTTAATTTATATGGAACGTTCTCCATAGTCCCCATGAATGAATTGTTACTATAGAAAAAAAGAATGTATAATGTAACTCTGCCGGTGCTACACTCAGAGCTGCTGTTACACAGTAATATGAACCAGTTAAATTTGAGAATTCAGCAGTGCTGTGTTAGTCATGAGCATTAAAACCAGCACGAGTTAAACGTTACCATATCTCTGCATGCCATCTTACAATTAGACAGTATAATTAGACAGTGTTAATGCCCTTGAACTTAATGGAGTCTCTCAGCTTATCTGTATGTCCAGTTGGCTCAATTAGCAGGCTTAAGACTTTCCTTCTTTTGTTCACCATTAAGAACTATGGTTGCCATGTTGTGTTTAGAGCTTCTCTTTCTCTTTCTTTTACATCAGTATGCTGAAGCTGCTTTTACAGTGGCACTAGGAAAGCAGGTCAGCATTGATAACTATCCCTGCTGTCTGAAGCTTCTGTTTAGCTGGGTGTAGAGCCTGGTTTGGAAAAGTATAATTGGAAGTCATTCATCAGGAGCTGTAACTGTCAATAGAGTGCACTTTTCCCCTACAGGCGGGTGATTGCAGACACCACATTGCTATTTTCAGGACTAATTAAGATAAAGATCTTTGACAAACTTGCGAAACAATGGCAGGGAAGATATGTCTACTATAGTCCATCAGGGAACAGTAAAAGAAAGGAAGGAAGAAAAAGAGGCAGAGCAAGAAAAAGTCTTGCAGTTGATAAAGTTTAAAGTATTTTTAAAATAGTTCACATCAGACTTCTTTTAATGAGTAAGAGGCATGCACTATAGAACCTCTTGACAATGGGCAGCATATTATTACATGGTACAAACAGGGTATGTTTGCAAAATAAAGGGACAGTGTGCATGACTTATATAGAAAAGAAACCATTATTACATGACTTAAAGAGTGTTATATTTAATGCAATTTTTGGGTAAAGTGTGTGATGTGACAATCCAATCATGAAGTATATCACTAAAAGATTGTACATTGCACATTACGTGATATCTCTATGATACATGACATCACATCATGCAGTAGGATATTACAGTGATAATAAAAACAGCACGTTCATTTAACAGCATGTTTTCTGGATGAAACAATGACATTGCAAGTTCTTCTGTAAAAGCTTGCTGTAGTTTTAAGTAACAACATTCTAGTGTGTTTTTTTTATTGCAAATTATAGTTGTAGTCAGAAGTTTCCATACACTCATGGACATGGATGTCTTGGCTTTCAGTGATTTCTTTGAACAGTTCTTTTTTGAGGCTGAATAAGTCTGCAACCTACATTGTTAATGAAAAAAACAAGAATTTGGTACACAAGTTTGAGGTTTTTGGGGGATTTTCTGAAATCAACACATATATCAACAAAAATATACAGGGGTTAGACAATGAAACTGAAACACCTGTGATTTTAGACTACAATAAGTTATTAGTATGGTGTAGGGCCTCCTTTTGCAGCCAATACAGCGTCAATTCGTCTTGGGAATGACATATACAAGTCCT
>JAOVYV010000001.1:20241244-20252518 GCA_025674545.1 Hassar affinis | reverse complement strand
GGTCCAATTTAGCCATGAAACCTCCCACACTAAAATGACAGGTGTTTCAGTTTCATTGTCTAACCCCTGTATATGTCACTTTATGTAAACTGGAGTTTATGTAAAATCAGTTAAAATTCTGCAGACAAATCCAAATCAGTGTGCAAAAAACAAAGTCAAAAACCAGGTAGGGGTTCAGAAGCTCAGCAAACAGCAATACACAGGAATATACAAAACACAGAAAACATGGCTTGAATCAAAATATCAACACACAAGGCATTACATATAGTCAGAAAATATTCGCAAGGGTCAAACCTAGAGAAGCATAAGCACAGTAACTGAAAAGAATCAATAGGTATGTAATACTGAGTCAGACAGCAATGAATGAAAGTCTTGTTTAAAAAGAGGAGTGTGTTAATGTGTCCCAGGTGTGTGCAGTCAGAAGTCTGGTGCGCTTGCATGGTTAATTGGGAATTGGAGTTCTCGGTTGTCATGTTTGTAGGCAGTGAGGGACTATGGGAGATAGAGTTCCATGCCGAATTTGACACAGACCGGACATGAATAAGTAACATTTATCTTAGCGCACACACTATTTTAATGTTTTTAACTAACCTGGTACACTGCACTAGATTATACGGCAATTATCAAGGACAAAAGTTCATCTAACATTGCTAAACAAGCTAGCATTGTGTCTCAAACCATGTACTTATGTACTATTCTGTACTATTATTACTGTACTATAGTACTAACTGGTAATTATAATTAGCATTTTAAATCCTCTCATGTAGTCTTCTGGATTTTCTAGATGTCATTTGTTTTAGATTTGAGATGCAGTTTATGGCTACAGTCACAAGTCAGAGCTTGTTAGTCTGTTCAGCCTCGCTGTGTATGAAATTGCTAAACATTTTAGATTTTGACATGGAAACTTAGAGTCGCATTTAATCATCCAGATGTACATAGAGTATACAAACAAGTGTGTGAACAATGGCACTTGTGTTGCTGCTGCTTCTGCGTGGGCATCCAAAGCCTTGCGTCATCTATAAACCAGACCCCTCTGCTATGACCCTGGTCTGTGCCATACCACTGCAACGTGAATTCTTTTCCTATAACAACAAACTCTTAGTGTTTTATTCTGTAAGTATTATTAGAAGTTGGATGTGACACTAAAAAAAGAGATACACCCTTTGAAACACAACTGACTTTTTGAAAAGCTGTGTCAAGACACGCAGTGCACCCTTTCCAACATTCCTTGGTTTTAGTCACTTACAGTACACACGTTTCTGACAATAAATGCTCAAATGTTGCAATAGTCTTAAATTACAATTAAAAACCATGTATGGTGATGAAACTTTGAGATCACAGAATGGCCATGACGTCCACTTGGGGTCATTTGACCAGAAAAATTGGGAAGCCCTGATATATGGGTTAAACATTAGGTAATTTCTTATCAATGATGAAGCACATTGGGTAAGCCATAAAATATCCTTATTGTATGACAAGTCAAGTCAAGTGAAGTACTACTTGTAGACACACAGCAGGGTGTACATCCTGGTAAATACATATTCCAAGGTCTTTGCCAATGCAATAGCATACACCGATCAGCCATAACACTTTTTAGATACTTTAGATAGTTTTAGAGCCATTGTTTTGACCCAAAAGGAGCCATGGTCATTCTAACAAAAGGGAAGTGACGTATGCCCGCTCTCATCAATCCAGTTCAACCATTTGTATTTAGCGTCTAAGTGAAAGCAGGCAATAATACACCATAATTCAATTTCATGCAGAGAAGAAAAAGCATTGTCTCGGCTGTAAAGCACTGAGAGGGTTCAGCTCACCTCATGTAATACTCTGAATGCCTGAGGGAGGTGATCTGCTTCAAACGCATGCCTGCACGTTGATGAAATGGCTAGGACAAATGCTTTCAAGAAGCATAATTGTCTGTGTTTTTTATATGAACAGCATGCTGGGAATGTTTTTCTTTTAAATTTAGTTCTTAGGGACTGAATAAAATTTTGGTTTGATTTTAAATATGCCTTTGTGTTTCTGAAGCTCAATATGATGTTTTTGCAGCTGTATTTTTTAAGCTATTGCCATCTTGCCTCTGTGCTAGAACTCTTATTCTCATTATGAAATATACAGATAGCTAGGAAAAAGTGATCAAGTAGGTGAACTGTACCTGTACCTTGCCTACTGAGTTCAGTTTATCCTTATTGGTCCTTGTTCCCCTGGAAGTAAGGCTACAAATGAGCATGGTCTATGTGTGATGCAGTCATCATAAATTGTCGGGGTTGTTTTGCATCAGTGCTGATGTGATGTACACTGTAGGGATCATTTCCCAAAATTATAATAATCAGTGCAGCTTTGTTGTGACATTTTCCCTCATTCATTTTTTATCTTTCAGAAAATGCAGAGGAGGACAACAGAGTTACAGAGGAAGACAACCTCTTTACTTTGCCCACACCGCCTCAAGAGACCACCCAAATGCCCTCTGAACAGAATCCATGCACAGGTATAATGAATGAACAATGTTTCTTACAGTATATATACATACAGGTGACAATAGAAACATTTGAATAAATGAGGTTAAAAACATAATGAGAGCAGGAATATTGATTTGGGTTAAATCTACTATGCCACAACCTCCTACCCTAACACACCTAATGTATAACAGGCTTGCACAGCGTATGCTCTATGTCTTAGTATGACAGCGCCCTAGGTGGTTTTCCTCTTCGTGACCCAAATCACATTCCTGAGGTCTGTACCAGCATCTCCTAACCCCCCACAAGCTGCAGTCGTGGCTTCTACCAGCACAAAGCTCTGTGTATTCTAAACATCAACATAAGATGTCTGTAACCCCTGCATTTCCCAGCAATGGCCATCGAACCGACCACACACCCAGTTTAGAGGGATCAAGCTGCAGAATACAAAGCTTGTATCCATCTTGCCATCCAGCTTCATGTCCACAGTGTCCCAATACCCATGGCTAAAGTGTCTGATGCAGAAAAAGCATGTTGAGCTAAACAAGTTTATTTTCAGATAAATGTGACATAAGAATTTTTAAATATATGTCATAGTTCCTGCATCTATTCTATATCTATATCTGCACTCATACCTGTGCATAAATATTATAGCTAATAGCTACTCATGCTATTTACATAAAATATTAATAAATATTGTTCTTACAGGTAATACTTGACATACATTATACAATATATTGACATATACAATATATTTTGGGCATTTCAAAATATGTTACAATTGTTTTGCATTATAAGGTGGCCTTGGTCAGTGGGATGTCTGGAGTTAATAGCTGTACATTTACAGAAGGAAACAGCAAATCAGCATATATCCTCAGCTCACTCCATCCAAGATGTATAGTTTCCATTAGACAAGCATCTTCCTGAAACCCAGGTGCAACTGGGTTTAATGTACATCTGGTTAAAAGACCAATGGCTGCTGTTCAAAGGCCTGAAAGTTTAATGGGTGCGTGTGTCATGTCTGCGGCTGAGCAGGGTCTCCAGCGGCCTAGGCTGTCTCTCGCAATCCCTCTCCCACCCGCATCTGGCCAACACATCATCTCCCTAACTCCTAACCAGCCTCCTCTATGCCATCCAGCATGATGTCTTATGAAATATAAGTTATGATTGTCAGTATTGATCTTTTTTCCAAATTGGGCTTCTGAGAGACATTTTTGCCCATTTCCAATTTATTTAGTGCCCATATAGTCTGTGACAGCATGTGGGGAAATGATTTCTAAAGCACCATGGCAGTGTTCAGTTAAATTAAAGTTCTGATAGCATAAGGAAATGCCATTACCACAGTCAAAAAGACTGCATAATGGTTTTCTGCACTTAGCAACTCCTTCTTGTTTTCTGATGACCCTTATTCTGATTATTTTTCTCTCTGCCATCCAGGTAACGTGTGAAATAATCAGTGTTTGTTTTCAGGTAATGGCCCATGTTCACAGCAGTGCTCTGTGGTGGCAGGACTGGCCCGCTGTTCCTGTTTCCCAGGATTCTCACTGAAGCCTGATGGACAGACATGTGAAGGTAAACTGGCACTAGACCTGCACTCTGTGTAATTGCAGTAAAATGGTGACTGAAAGATTGCTTATGCACACATTCAGTGAACCATAACCTAAAATGCCACTCAATACAGATAAATGTACTCTATTAGTCCAGTGATGACTCATAGCTTCTAGGCCACATTCTTATTGGAGGCAGTCAATTATTAAGAAGCAGAGCGTACAGTGTAGAGGCGTTTCATAACCTGAACATGTTCAAATTTTGCAATGAGAAGCCCTCAGGTTTCGGCTTCACTGACCCATAGCTTGTTAATTCAACTTCCTTGGCTCTACTAATAAAAAAATGGCTTTAGCTCTAATATGTATTCCTGTCCAATACACAGTTTGTACAGGTTTTTAATGGAGTTCTATTTTTTCCACAGAGCGTAAGGCTGGAGAAATGGCTTTGTTAGTGGTGATTTTAAATTCTGGAAAGTTGAGTTATTTAGAGCTGTTTGAAATCTTTTGAATGCCAAGTTTTAGAGGACAGTAGGGAGGTGCTACAAATTCCTGTCTACCGTTGGCTTGGAATGTCAACAGATCCAGCTTTACTGTATTTTGCTACTGGTACTGCAGCGGCTCAGGTTTCTGTCTGATTTACAGCCACTTTACAGTCCATAATGACTAGAGCTCTCATTGGCAGAAGTTCAGTTTAACAGTTTAACTTTAACAGAGCCAGTTTAACTGTCTTACTCAGAAATACTGAGTGTATTTTCAGTCTATAATGTCATGGCTTTCAGTGCATGATGCTCGTTTGAATGAAACACAACTTGAGTTCGTGTTCATGCATGTGCAGAGTCTCTGAGCTGTGTCTGAGCTTTAAACATGGGGAATGTGAATGGAGTCTGCTGAAAAGGCTGTATTCGTGTAAAGGACACTTTTGCTTTCTTTCTATCCGCTGAATTGTTCCCATATGTTTGAGTATGGGTGGGCTGAGAGCTTGATTTAGTTTGGAATAAAACAAACAGCAGGTTTAGATATCTTGGATGTAGAGCCAAATACTTTTGTCACACTCAAGGAAACAGGAAAGAAATGTTTCCTCTACCATGTACTGATATTACATTTCATACAACCTGCGGTATTAGTCTGAGAAACATGATCATTAGACTGGAGGAAAGACTCTGGGACAATGCAGATTCAGTCTATGGGCCATTGAAATCCTCCCATCTCAGGCATCTGGTTCTTTTTAAACAGTCATGTTCATATGCTAGAAATTATATGTAATAGAAGCATAAAGATTACAGTTACATGCAATCCCAACATAATCAATATGTTAAGTGATTGAATGTAACTCATGCTTATTTACTTTATACCTTAACGTGTGTTTACCTTCTAAAACACCAAAAAACATTATAAGTATCCTGAATCAAAAACTCCAGTGCTTTCTTATAGTATATTGTAGTGGAAGTGTGTGTGTGTGTGTGTGTGTGTGTGTGTGTGTGTGTGTGTGTGTTTATCCTACACCCATCTACTGTGTGTACCATAGATGTGGATGAGTGCAGCAGGGCCACACACACTTGCACTCCCAAAGAGGTGTGTGCGAACACAGAAGGTTCCTACAACTGTGTGCTTCTGAATGACAGGTGCGACGTGGGCTTTATACACAACCAGAATAGAGAGTGTGTGGGTAAGATGGCTGAGCCCGTTCATCACAACACTGCAGTTCTGGTTTGCCATAATATATATCCACACATACACACACATATGAGCACACACACACTGAGTAAATTCAGAGCCCATAGGCATGCGATCCATCTCTGAGCTCTAATTCACATGGTCGCAATTTGAGGATCAGTTTTGCTCAGACGTCCCCTCAAAGGCTCTGAGGCCTGAGTGAATTAGTTTTTTCATTACTCCCATCAAAACCAAAAACATTAGTCTTTAGGGTTTTGTGGATGCAAACAAATGTCATAGTTTATTAAAATCTTATTGTTTGCTTGAGGTACTTAAGGACTGCTCCATAATTCAAACAGCAGACAGATGGAAAAACTTGTATATGTCTGTTAATTTGCAGTTTCTGTCACAATAACCAATAAACACGCACAAATACTGTATATCATGGAAGAATTCATTTAATTTGACAAGAGGTATTTGTCTGTTTTTTCTTAATTAGTTTGCAGACTATATGCTGTTCTTTCAGCTGTTCATTTGTAACAAAATATGTTTGTTCTGGATATTCTCAAAGGAAATCAAATAGAGGCAAGTACTGAACTGGCTAGCCAGCTTTACTGTCTCCTGGAAGTCCCCCTTCGGCCCGCTATTTCATCTGACAAAGAAATAATGTTCATAGCCTATAATCCTCATTGCATGCTCTTCGGTCATGCCATCCATCACTAAGAGGCTCTCTCAAACCCTTGCCTGGCCATGGAAATGGATTTTTTATAACATGCATGTCTTCCAGTGCAATTTCAAGTGGCAAAGGTAGCCTATCAGAGGAAATATGCTTTAGCTCCTGTAAGTTAGTATGGTGGGGTTAGGAAAGGGCAGCTAAGAGGTTCTTTTAGCTCTTAATGAGAGAATACACTGCCTGTTCCCTTGGACAAAATGTGGTTTCAGAAAGAGGGAGAAAGAAAGAAACTGGCCTGAAAGGCATGAGGATGAGAGGCGTTGTCCCCTCTTTTATGACTCATCGGAAATAACACAGTCCCCCAGAGTCCCACAATCCAAAAGCCATCACTCTGGCACACCCCAAATAAGCATGTCCATCAAGGATCACTGGATGGATTACGCTTAAACCCAAAGTAAATCTTTATGAGACATGACACTAAATATGACCTAAAGTTCTCTTTAGTGGCTGAAATGCAAGGAGCAGCAGATGCTCTTAATTTGCAAAGCCCTGCTTCGATTTGCTTCAATCTTTAGGTGACTGATGTCTTCACTTACTTGGTAGAAATTGATTTATTAATTTAGTCCTCAAGGTTGAACCTTTCTTGTTTCAGTCAAGCAAAGAAGAGGGAAAGTGTGAATATAATGAGCAGCTACAACTGCGTTCTCTCTCTCTCTCTTTCTCTTGCTCTCTTCACACACACATATACACACTCAGCAGAGCTCTCTGTTTTTCAGGTAGCTGCTCACTCAAGGAGGATATTACATTATTACATTCCATATTATATCACCCCAAAGCAATACATGTTCAGGAAAAAGCACTACCTATGGTAAAGCAGGAAAATAGATCATCCTTGCAGTCAGGTGGCCTTGAAGTCTTTTTTTGTGCATGTGTGTCCTGAGGGGGACATTAAATGCAAGTCCTGCAGCTCTGCCAATTTTCTCCTTGTTCTGCTCTGCCAAATGGTGCCTGTTTGACTTTCTCAGTTGTCGGTGCCACATCCTGGGTGATCTTCATGACAGCCATGGAGGTTAAAACTGCCACAAACAAAGTGACTCACAAACACATACATGCAACACCCTTGGTAACCCCAGTAGTCACTGTTTTGTGACCTTTTCCTAATGATGCCATGGCAGGAAATTTGAGCTCAGTCCCAATGGTGTCATCTGCTGCTGTGTCTCAACCCTCGGGCACCTAAACTCTCATGTTGTAAATCGATGCCTTTCTCATGACGCTGTTATCGGTCATTGAGTGCTGCTGATAAGGCAACTCCTGCTTTTTCTCTCAGTACTCATGACTACAAGAAAGCACAGACACATTAACAAGCTCCATCCTTTCCACACAGGACAAAATTATTTTCTTGGCAAAAACATCACAGTGAATCTTCCTTTTGGCACAGCATGATTGTCTTTAAATGCTTAAAATAATTACATTCGTATTTCTCTCCCATCTCACTCTCACTGGATCTTGCTTCTTTTCCAAGCTTGTTTTGAATTATTTATCAGCAGCCATGTCCACATTTAATGTCATTATTAAATCCACTCATGCGGTTGTTCTTGGCCACAGCCGCAGGGTTAGAATAGAACCAACACCAGAGCTGCATGTGGATGTGACACTTTCAGAGGAAATGTACAAGCACCAAACCATCAGTATCACTTCATTTGTGAAGCTTGCAGGTCTTAGTATGTTTGTGTTTGTGTTTACTGATACCGTCTGCTAGCAACACCACGTGCTTTATCATGATGAAGATGCTACAGACTGCCAGGCTGCCAAAGAGGCCTTCCATAGCAATCACTTCGCCGTGCTGTTTGTCTGGATCTGTTTCAGGAAGCATGTGCGCCTGGATAGTTAGAGGGTGCACTATGTTGACTAATACAATTCTTCCCTTTTTTGGTCTCCAGATTTGAATGAGTGTGTGACAAATACACACACCTGCCAGCCCAACGAGCGCTGTGTGAACACAGTGGGAGCTTTTATGTGTGAAAGGCAGATTTCTTGTTCAAGTGGCTACCAGCTGAGGAATGGAGTATGTGAAGGTAAGTATTTCCTTTTGTTTTACTTTTTTTCTCACTTTCCATTGTTGTTTCTCTGACACTTACACTTTCTGCTGTTTCATTCCCTCTTGTATGCCTCAAAACTGAGAAATGAAGAGTGAAGGTAATTCTTACTCTCTTTCTTTTGGGACATGCACTTAAAATGCAATAAAAATCTGAAATCTGTGGTTTGTTAATTCACTTGAAGCTTTGCTTAAGGGACAAAGGAACAAAGAAAAGATTTTCAGTGTTTTTAATGATGAACTTAATTCTGTTTGTTAAATATGAACAAATTTAGAAATTGATGGCTGCAACACACTCAGAAAAAGTTGGAACAGAGGCATGTTTACCAGTGGCTTGATTCCTCTGTGTACAAGCAGAGTAGGTCAATACTTCACATCACTTTTATTTTATATTATACTTTTTTTATCATTTAAGAATTGAAGATGGGCAACACGGTGGCTCGGTGGGTAGCACCGTCGCCTCACAGCAAGAAGATCCCGGGTTTGATCCCCGGGTGGGGCGGTCTGGGTCCTTTCTATGTGGAGTCTGTATGTCCTCCCTGTGTCCGCGTGGGTTTACTCCGGGTACTCCAGTTTCCTCCCACAGTCCAACGACATGCAAGTTAGGTTGATTGGCATCTCTAAAGTGGCCCTAGTGTGTTAGTGTGTGCATATGTGTGTTTGTGTGTGTGTGCCCTACGATGGATTGGTGCCCTGTCTAGGGTTCCTGCCTTGTGCCCTATGCTGCCGGCTAGGCACCGGCTCTCCCGTGACCCTGAAAAGGAATAAGCGGTCAAGAAAATGAATGAATGAATGAATGAATGAATTGAAGATACTAATTGTTACAGTTAAGCAAGTGAAATTTTTGCCCGTTCTTGTTGTATACAAGACTAGAGCTGCTCCGTAGTCTGTGGTCACTGTCTGTTTCCACCCTTGGCCTTTGCACACTGAGATTTCTGCTGATTCTGTGAACCTTTTCATAAACTGTAGACGGTGAAAGACCTACAGTCTTTGCAATCTCTGAGAACCATTGTCTTTGAACTGACTGACAAGTCTCTCACAAAGTGGTTAACCACAACCCAAACTTGCTTACATAGACTAAGCCTTTGGTGAATGCTCCTTTTATACTCAGTCTTGATGACCTCACCTGTCACCAGTTAAATTGCTAACTGTGAAACCTCCACTGTTGCATGTATAAAATTTTCAGTCTTATTTGCCAAGTTTTTTTAAGTATGTTCCAGCCATCAATTTCTGAATTTGTTCATATTTAACAAATGGAAATAAGTTTACTTTGAAAATATTTTCTTTGTCCTTTTATCTGTTAAATAAAGGTTCGGGTGAATTAATATATTACAGATTTCAGTTTCATTTCCTTTTTAGGAAGTGTCCCATCTTTTCTGGATGTGTACCTCAGAGTGCGCTCCCATATGCTATGACTCTTTTTGTTTGTAATAATAGTAGTTTTATTACTTGTTCTGTTAACATATAGTTGGACAATAAATCCTTGTTGATGACCTTTGATTTCATGGTTAAAGTACAATGCCGATGTTAATTAAAGAATATTTGACAACAAACATTACTGTAAAATAACAGTAATATAAAACCATGTCATTAAAACCACCTGCCTAATACTGTGTAGGGCCTCCTTGAGCAACCAAAACAGCTCTGACCCATCAAGGCATGGACTCTGAAGTTGTGCTGTGGTATCTTGTTAGCATCAGATCCTTTAAATCTTGTAAATTCCATGGTGCAGCCTCCATGGATTGGATTTGTTTGTCCAGTACATTCCATATATGTTTGATCAGATTCAGATCCTGGGAATTTGGATGCCAAGTCAACACCTTGAACCCTTGATCATGTTTCTCAATCCATTCCTGAGCAATCTTTGCAGTGTTATACATAGGGAATAGGGAATACCATTGCCATGAAGGGGTGTACTTGGTCTGAATCAATGTTAAGGTTCTGTTACAAGTAACATCCACATGAATTCCTGCATCCAGGGTATCCCAACAGAACACTGCCTCCACCAGCTTGCCTTCTTCCCTTCCTTGTGCCATGTCAGACCCAGGTAAAATTCATACATGTACCTGGCCATCCACATGATATAAAAGAAAACGCGATTCCTCAAACCATGCCACCTTCTGCACTAGTGTTACGCAGTTAAGCAGCCCCATACATAGCAAGCTGTGATGCACTATGCGTTTTGATGCCTTTCTATCATCACCATCATTAACTTTTTGCTACAGTAGCTCTTCTGTGGGATCAGACCAGATGGGCTAGTCTTCACTCCCCATGCACATCAGTAAGCCTTGGCTGCCCATGACCCTGTCACTGGTTCACTGTATGCCCTTTGGTGGGTACTAACTATAGTATACCAGGAAATCCCCACAAGACCTGCAGTTTTGGATATGCTCTGATCCAACTGTACAGCCATCACAATTTGTCCCTTGTCAGAGTTGCTCAGATCCTTATGCATGCCCAATTTTCTCACTTCTGACACATCAGCTTTGTGTACTCACTGTTATTAACTGCCTATTGTATCCCAGCCCTTGACAGATGTCATTAAAATGAGATAAGCAACGTTGTTCATGATACATGCGAGTGGTTTTAATGTTATGGTTGTTTTTGGTTGCAATTATATAATTTCAAGATCAGAACATTTCCATGATTTTGTTCCTCCCTCCCCTACTGTTCTTAAATAGTGGAAATGCTTGCTGGATTAATTAATTGGTCACAGTTTTTTAATGGCACATCATGACCCATGAAAAATCTGTATTGCACAAACTAAGTACTAGTCCTTCTCAAAAAATTAGCATATTGTGATAAAGTTCATTATTTTCTGTAATGTACTGATAAACATTAGACTTTCAT
>JAOVYV010000001.1:20196383-20213748 GCA_025674545.1 Hassar affinis | reverse complement strand
ATGTAGAGCCAATTCTGTGTCTCTGCCAAATTTATGTTTATTGCACATAGTTTACATTAATTCTGCATAACAGTTCTGCAGCACCTTGAAGAATGGAAATGTGTTGTTTAAGCCAAGTAACTGTCTACATAACATTTAACTTTTGCATTAAGCTCAGGTTGCAGATTTGTTTTTTTTTTTTCTTCTTGTGCAATCTCTGGCATATCTCTGCTTGTGCTGTGGGCTGCCTGTGTGCTCTATCAACCTGATCTTCTGTAGCTCAGTAAGCGGAAAGGCCCTGATACCAGGCAGGGTTGAGTGACTCTGATTTCCATCTAGTGTTGTCTCTCTGTTGCTGTTCAAGTACTCTCAGGCACTCTATATAACTCCCGAGGCTCATTTGGTCTCATGTTGTCCCCTATCCACTTTGACTTTGTTGCAAATGTTACTTTTGTATTAACATGCACTGTATAATCATGTTTGCACCATCATTCTTCATATGTATATTCTGTTGTAATTAGAACCATAAAAACTAAAGAACACATTTCCATGTTGAGCACTGGAATGTTTAACTGTTAAAGGCAATATACATTTACACAAAGATCCACAGGCACACTGTTTCTTGCTTGTCAAAATTTGCTTTGTGAATCAAAAGTAGTATGTTCAATCAATGTTTAATGTCCAGCGGGGTGTAAAAATGTGTCCATAAATTATACTTCAAATGCAACTTAAAATAATACAGATTTGAAACAAGAAACAAAAATGTAGGGCTGAGGAGTTTACAGAGTAATAAAGACACATATATACACAGCAGACATAGTCACACTACCCCACTCTATATCATCACTATCTCATTTCATTTAAAATGCATATAAATAATATATGGATGTTGTCTTGCTGCTGGATCAAACATACAATCATAGCAGTATCCAGCTTTAAGAAATCTAAGAAGATTTATTGACTTTGATTTGCTTCCCCTTTGACCTAACAACCCTTGTTAATGTGACTGATTGACTAATGCCAGGCAATTTGATATGTAGAAAATAATTAGACTTTACCAAGAGAGCAATTAGAATCATCCTTTACCCCAATCCAGAAGACTGAATTCATAACACTTGTATATTAGATTCAATGCCTAGTCTTTTTCCTATACAAATACATCCAGGAACAACTGAGTCTGTACTACTTCTGTATCACCGACTATGTATCTAAATCCTTTAAACTAGCAGTTATCAAACCACTTTAAAAAAATCCTGACCTGAACCCTTGTCAACTGTCAAACTACAGTAGAGGACACTGTCGAACCTTCCTTTTATTTCTAGTATCCTAGAACAGGTAGGTGCTGAGCAGATGAACTCAAACTTGCACAAGAATCAAATACAGGACATGATATTGTTCAGGCAGTATTTAGGCATCATCACAGTAATGAAACAGAGCTGGTGAAGTGGTAAATGACCTATTTTCCATGGATCAAAATGTGTAAAGGACCATGCTACGAAATATAATGTAAATATAATGTTAATTATTTTTTTAACTCTAGACTGGAGTGTTGTGATGGCTTACTGACTGGATGTGTCATTGGGTGCATGAACAAGCTCCAGTTAATTCTGAATGTAGCAGTCAGAGTCCATACTGGAACCAGAATCACAGAATGTGTGACAATATTACTCCTTATTAATCCACCCTATATTGGCTCCCAGGAAATTTTGCACTGATTATTCTAATGCTCTATCTGGTCATCCTACTATAGACACCTGACCATCACACCCATATACAATATGTGGGCCTTCCCTAAACTGTTGCCACAAAGCACACAATTGTTCAATCCCATGAAGGGAAATTGTAAGTCTTGCTATGCTGTAGCATTAAAATTTCCCTTCGCTGGATTGATGTGGCCCAAAAAAGGTTCTGGCATTACAATGCTCATGTGCACAAAGCTAGATCCATTAAGACTTGTTGGTTGACGCACATAAGGACATGATGGTCAAGTGTCCACAAAACTGGATATTGTAGACTGAAGAGCTGCTTATATAATCATAAAGACTGTCCTATGATCATTCCAGAATGTGTATTCAACATATGCTCATCCTGAACAGACATGCAGCTCTGCAGTGGTGAACAGCCATGTCCCATCCCTGTATGCAGATCACATGAAATATATTTGTTGGCCCTGAATGGATAATTTTATATCTACACTATAATAACTGAGACTATACAGTGTACAGTCACTTGAATGGCTTATTTACCTCAGCTATTGTAGTCTGAAAACACACAAAAAACAGCACAAATGAAGTCAAGTGGAAGTGGCAACAGGGCAGAATTTTGTCAGCCCACAAACTCTTCTCCAGCAGAAGCTTGGGAACGCAGGCGGCACCTTTGTCAGCCATGCTGTGCTGACAACATTTTTTTCTTATGGGCATCTTTGTGAAAGATAGTAAAATTGCACCAATGTGTTTCTCAAAGCAAAGAGATTCAAGCCCTGACGTGTGTGCCTTATGTGTGGGGGACCGGATCATCAAAAGAAGACACATTTACAAATACCACCGGTGGAAGTTCAAGAAGGATTGCGTTACATGTTGTTGACTGATCATGTTCAAAATGTGACATTCTCCTCAGCAGAAAACCATATAATAATTATACATGAATTCCATGGTTTGAAGACGATAAGGAGCAAGAAATTTAAGACGGCTTTAGATAAAAGAGCAAGATGTTTGTTTTTTGGGTGTAGATAATGTATGTTTTCCAGGGATCTATATGCTTTGTTTTGAAATGTACTGACGAGGGTATTCACTATGATCACAGCGGCATTGCACCATTACATATGGTACATGTGTGTGTGCGCCTGTGAGTGTGTGTGTGTATTTGCTGTGAGGAAAGGTTTACTTGAGGCTGGGGCATATCTTTACTCTGAAGAGTTGCCTTGGATTTAATTATGGACTCGGGTATATTAGATGCAATTAGAAATCATTTCCTGAAATCTTTCTTTAAAAAATAAAAAGCAACATGCAGACCAGGACCTAAAATATCTCTGACTCTTATTCCTATTCAATGTATTTATTGCATTTTAAGTCCACTGCCTCATGTTCCACCCTAATGTTCGCACACATGAACATTTCATATCCCATAGCTTATGTTACAAACACAACACCTGCGCATTTCATAATAATGATTGATTAAAGCTATTCAGGCTCATTCAGCTTTGTGTGAAAGCCCCACAGATGTTGATTTTACTTTAATTATCCAGCCTTCATTTGCAGGTGATATGTTAAGAAGAGTGCAGGAAAATTCACAAAGGGAGTTTCCACTGCAGTGATAAGCTCAACACTTCACTCATAGTTCTATGTATCTGCCTCAGTCTGATCAAGCATGCCTCATTTGTCGTCTGATTTCTTGCTCAAGGCGTGTTATGTACACAAGACAAAAAAACTTGGGGAATGTTCAAATTTGAGCAGTGCACACATCAACGATACACACAATGAAGGGAAAGCACAAAGGGATGAAGAATGGTCTTTTTAGGGTCAGGTTTCAAACACAGCGGTTTCTGATTATACAGACCATTGGACAGTCACTCAACTGATTTCTAAATAGTTTAGTTCCTATTAAGAATACAGTGTTTTTGTTATAATTGTACAATTATTATAGCTGTATAATTGAGTGTTCTCTCTAACATGTGTGCCTGTTAAAGTACAAACGTCTGGCATAAACAGAAACCACTGTTTTTGTTCTAATGAGAGATAAAGGTCGTACATAGGCATATAGGACTTTTCAGTTTCACAGAAACTAGTCTCAATTTTCTCACATACAGATCATTTTTTGGTTCATCTTGGAATCATCTTACAGTTATTACGGCACATCAGAAAAGTGTTACTCTACTGTTGGGAGATTGCCGGTTCCAATCCCAACAATGCATTCCATGGCTGGGAGCCAAAAGAGCAAAACTGGTCATGTTCTCTGGATAGGAGGACACTCTCTCTCCTGTCAATCACAGTGACACTATCCAATTATGGGCTTCTGTGAGCTCATGTATGTGGAAGAAGGAAGACTGCTTTCCTCCATGTGTGTTACGGTGCCCTGTGATCACAATATACAGATTTTGGCTTCATGTGTCTCAGAGAAAGCACATACAGTACTATGCAAAAGTCTTAGGCACCCTATATTCTTTAGTACACCTTTGCTATAGATTATTTTAGGAATTCTACATTATTGAGTCAGTACAAAATTATTTAGATTTCCAAACATTTTCCAAAAATACTCCTGCAAGTTACAGTTTGTATGTTAGTAACGAAAGCGACATATTACACAACAGACCACTATCCAGACACAAAACATAATGAAGGCTGCTGGGTTTTGACCGCAATAAAAGTATGACATTCAAAGTGTCCAGAAGAGCTCCAAGCTATGTTTTAATAAATTGTACATTATTGTTGAATGCATATTTGCATGTGTCTAAGACTTCTGCATAGTACTGTGCAGTAATTAGCTGGTAAGTTTTACTGAGTATCTTGGAGAATCTGCCACAGCTCTTCTGGAAACATTTTTTTTCCATGCAAAACTCAGCAGACTTTATTAATGTTTTATCTGAAACATGGTTTGTTATGTAATATTTTGCTTTCTTTACTGATATACATGTTTGTTAGAAAAGTAAGGTTTGGGGCGACACGGTGGCTCGGTGGGTAGCACTGTCGCCTCACAGCAAGAAGCTCTGGGTTCGATCCCCGGGTGGGGCGGTCTGGGTCCTTTCTGTGTGGAGTCTGCATGTCCTCCCTGTGACCGCATGGGTTTACTCCGGGTACTCTGGTTTCCTCCCACAGTCCAAAGACATGCACGTTAGGTTGATTGGCATCTCTAAAGTGGCCCTAGTGTGTGTGTGTGTGTGTGCGAGTGTGTGTGCCCTACGATGGATTGGTGCCTAGGGTTGTTCCTGCCTTGCGCCCTATGTGGCCAGCTAGGCTCTGGCTCCCTCGTGACCCTGAAAAGGAATAAGCGGCCAAGAAGATGAATGAATGAATGAATGGAAGTAATGTTTGGAAATAAAATTTTACCAAGAAATAGGTATCTAAGACTTGTACAGAATGCACACTTCTGTATTTGCCACACTTTCCTCAGGTGTTAGCTGATAGAGAACTTAGCTAATCAGTGGGAACTAAAAATGGGTTTGGAGGAATTATAGTTATTAAAATTTCAGTCTATCTGAGTTATTACGGCATCGCATTTATCACAAATGTCAATATAATAAATGTATAGATAGACACATAGTATAGATACACACATTTATGAGCTATTGACAATTTAACAATACATACATTGAGTTATTCAGATAATCACGCCAAATAATATCAAACTGGTGTATAAACCTACAAAATGGAACATTTTGAAATACATTTTGAGTATAACAATATTGTACTTAAAGCTTCTGATATTTAACACAAGTGAAGTTAACTAATGATTTTTAGACTTTTTACAGAAGCTCATGCAGAACATATGATATAAACTTAAGTGATGAGTAATGCATTTTATGGAGGTTATGGAATTTGAACTTCACTAAATCAGCTTTTTCACTCCTCCTTATGCACAGGACATTGATACCAGCCAATAATTTTTTGGCCTCCAATAACACCCAAATTTATTGTGCTCCTACACGGTAATTGGCACACACTTTGAAATGAATCTGGTAGGCTTTCACACAAAGTAAGCTGCAGGGAAGATTGGGTTTCCAGCTTCCAGTGCTCACTTCGTACATGCAGCACTAATCATGGGAGAGCTTTAAGCTCAAAACTGTTCAGTAGCTGCGCCATTAGCTGAGTTCAGGTACTCAGCAGCTCACTATCTCCAAATTACCGACTTGGCTAAGGCTGAAAGAAGACATTGTCTGACTAAGATCTACCACAGTGACACAGAGCTGAATGAGGCCCTGGTGGCCCTACCTGAAGTGGTTACTTCTCATTGTAATGATATGTTTAGCACTGTTAGAACTCAAACACATTCATTTGCATGGATGTGTTGCTGCAAGTTAAGCTTCAGCAAAAGGAAATCCTACAGGAATGTTTGCGCAGCATGATGCAATGTGAGAAGTGAGTGTTACCAATAAGTAACACTTCTCTACCATGAGGTGTTAGTGAAAACTTCTTTTCCAATTCAGGTGATGGCAATTTGTCTTACCATTCTGAAAGTGGTGTTTCTTAAAACAAAATACTCTATCAAAGTAATCTCCTTTATATTCATATGTAAGCAAAGATATATTTAAAACATTTTGTTAGCAGAAGTTGTAAAACCAAGATTTGTGTGATGGATGGCTGTAAGTCTGTTTACAGCAAGATGGAACTGTGCCATGTGCCTCCTACATCTTTCCAGCTATTCAGCCATCACCAAGCTTACACCATGGAAGCTCTTGAACCAAGGCCATAGGTGGGATAATTATATTTCTTCTCATGAACCCCCTTATAATTACGATTCCTCTTATTGTTGTTATTGTTAATATTAATGGTAATATGGTATAAAAATGGTATAATTTAATGGTATTGTAATGTTTATTTGCATTAATAAAATTATTTTAATATTAGAAATAATATAATTATGCATTTTAAAACATGAAATAGCTTTAATAAACATTATATAAGGTATTATAGAGTTCAAAGACATTTATGTGCTCATGTAATATTAATGCAATACAGAAGTAAAGTTATTGCTTCAGAATGTAATATATAGGGTATTTCTATAATGTAATAAATCTGAATAAGCATTAATTGCACTACAATGTATATAAATCAGCATTTAAGTTGTAAAAATAATATATAAATTATTTATTATATTTAAAAATATTATATTATATAATTTATTATATTTAAAATATTTTTAAAATATATGAAAGGAAATGTGTTCCAAAAAAAAAGCAAAACAACTGCAAGTGCACATCAAGATCATTGTTTTGAGTGGCTCAGTGTTGAATCAAATGACTGGGTGACACCCGACCAGCCAACAAAGCCAAATGCTGCTTCCGTTCCATGAGCTGTCTGACGACAGAAACTCAGTCATTGCTCCCTCTTGAAAGAGAGAACCAAAGATTTTTCCCACCTTTAGGATGTGAGTGGCAGGCGTCTGTTCCTCTGTTTAATAAAGCCACAGCAGGCGTTAAGAATGCTTTTCATGTCAGAGCCATCAGCACTTCAGGGGAGGCTGCACTGTCTGGAGCTGGACAGACAACTGATGTTTCACCCCGACAGGAGTCATATTGGAGGATACATTCTGAATAAATAAAGCTAAATAAATATTAATGCAATATGAAGCCAATGTAATAAATGTAATTATGCATGATTTAATTGATCTGTAGATCCAGCAAGATGATGGATAAATATTCATTTATTTTTTTGGCTGCTTGTTTAATTATTGGAATGTTTCAGTTAAGAATGCATCAGTAGTGAGTGATACTTGTTTCAGATGCAAATTACACTCATATTATGTCTCCTAATCTGAAACAAAAGGATCAATGTGATTTAATTTTAATTACATTTTGATGTAGATTTGAAGTATTGCTTCTGCCATATGTGCATGACAAGGCATGCTTGTTTTAAATTCTATTTAAAATATACAGCATGACATTAAAACTTCTAACTTCTAACCTCTTTTAAGATCATGGCTTAAAGATAAAGAAATTATCAAAATTGCAGTATATTTTACCAAAAATAAAAGTCAGTTTTATTTGTTTGTACTTTAATCTACTTTAAAGAACAATACACTGCTGTTTATTTTATGCTGCCTCCCAAATTGCACTGTCAAATGGGTGTGCAGATTTTGTCTGAGCTACTGTGAATACAAATCACCTTATTATGTGGCAGCTGAATAATTCAGTAAATAAGCAGTTATTAGCATGACAAGTCCCACAGCATTCTCGTGTGATGCATTCCTGAAAGCAATGTACCCTAACTGAAATCTAACATTATTCCATCCACAGTGTCAGGAGATACCAGTTCTACAGGTACTAATCCCAAGACTGTGATATCCAGCTTTGGTGAGCTAGACATCAGAGAGTAGATGTTGACCAATCGCTTCGCTCACATTTGCACTATTTACACTGGAGCTTTGGGCCAGGCAGAGAAGCATGTTCTTATTTACCTTGGCTCTGAGCTTATCAGCAGAGATGGGAACTGTGTTATGAAAAGCCATAATTCTGGGTGGCCTTTTGAGATATTGTTGTTAATATGCTTGGAGAAAAAATTAAATCTTCATAGTTGTTCAGTTGACTGTGACCATTTACAAGGAATTAGTGTGTTTCAAAAGCCATTTGCATCATGCTGAGGAAAATTAATGTGAGGACTGGAAAATATTTCACTGCTCTTGAATAGGTTTTATTGAATATGTTGAGATTACTTGTATTTCCTTTATATCTTTCTGTATTTAACAAAAAAGAGAGTCAGTACTCACCAAGTACCTATTTGGATCTGTTATTTTATTTCACCCACCTCCAACTAAGAACACATTTTATTGTGATCTGATAACAAAGTTATTCTTCAGTTCAACTGTGGATCAAGATAGTACAGGATTATTACAGCTGTTTATTTTTTGCCAGTTATGCATAAGATAGATTCAAATCCACAGCATGGTACTAGGAGACCTTGGCACTCATTAGAGGGGCAGGTGTACATTTATTGGAGGACTGTCATTAATGTAAGTTATTTCAGCTCAATTTAAAAGGTGCTAGACTTCAAGCCTACATACAAATGGCTAGTTAATGTTCTTTCATAAAATATTTTTACTCCCATCCCTTTCTGCTGAGCTTATTTAAGCACAAGCGAGAATAGTGCTTTATTGAACAATTTTAGAGTATTGATGTCTGCAAGGACTCACCAGTAGTTCAGTAGTTTTTCTTTTTCCTTCCTGGGAAAAAACGCAATGTCTGAAACCCATCCCTCTGCTGACTCACTTTGTGAAAAAAGTTGTTCCTTTCTCAAGGTCATTGGTGCTGCAATTGTTTAAGGAAAACATGCAGCTTTGTAATCAATACAAAAATATCCTTTGCTCTGGCTATATAAGAGGGAATTAATTTGGGGATTAGGGAAATTGGAGACTAGCAAGAGCTGGTTCAGACGAATGCACTTTAACCCAAACTTTCATCACCTGACTTAGGTGAGTCTGGCTACAACAAAGGATAATGGTGGTGTTGATGGACGATGCTGTGCTCTCTCTGTGTGGCATGTCCAGCCTGCTTGTTTGTGGCTCTGAGAAAGACTGCTGCATTACTCCAGTTCCCACTGTCAGATTCAGCCTACAAAGGCTTGCAGAAAGCTTTTTTGATCTGTTAGTGGGGTTTTAAAGCACGATTAAGTCACAGCAAGAGATACACTACAGTTACAAAAAAGACAAAGAGTCATGATGAATTTTTTTGATTGCAACTCACATCTTATTTTTGCAGACTACAAACTGTTGTAAGTAGACAACACATTAGTAACCTGCATTATTAATCATAATATCAACAAGAAGTATTATTATTATTATTATTATTAGTATTATTATTATTATTATTATTATTATTATTATTATTAAATAATTGGAAATAAAAAAATGACATGCACACCTTCAGGGCAGCAAACTGTGGTCATATAATAGATTTAGTGTACTGTCACCAACACTGTCCCAGTCATGTTCCTCTGCTCTCAGAGACACCTCCTTATATCTCTCCTCAGCCTGTTAGAAGCATTCCTGAAAACACCAGCCCATTCACCATTGCCCTCACTCACAAATCAGCCTTGGAATGCATGTCAGTCTGAAAATGGATTTGGGGTAATAAATTCTCCAGAGCTGCTGCAATGGAAGCACAGGTTTCATAATGATGCCGAAGCGTTGGGGCATGCCTCCAAAGAAACAATGTGGCTCGGGCAGCAAATCTACTTCGAGCATTTGTTATTACAAAAGATATTTTTCTCCTTCTAGATGGAATCAGCATAGAGTTGTGGACTGTGCCACAACACGTTCTGTGAGACAAGCCAAAATTGGGGAGAGTTACAGGAGGAAGGTTGTCTTCTCCTGGGTGATTTACACTGTGTGCTCTCAGTGGGGAAGTGGTGAGGCTTGCAATGTTAAATAAACACTTGTAGTGTTCTTCAGCCTGAGCAATGAGCAAGATAATCATTCAAAACTGAGTCATTATACTCAACTGACTACCCATCTGCTCTCAATGCTGTATGACCTTTATGCTGCAGTTTTATCTGGAGTAGGCATATTTGTAAAGAGACAGAGATTCGCCCATATCAGACTGAGAAAAACCTAAGAGTGAGGCCTATACTGTTGGTGGTGGGAATACAAAGCATAACAGTGGTAGCCATCAACAGCTGAGGGACTCACTAAACAGCTGGTGACAGATCTGTCTGGATGCATGACCACTTTACACTATAACCTGTATGTGTGTGCGCATGCATGCGTGCTTCTGAAAGATACCTCAGTGCTACACACACTCTCACACTCTGTTTTCACTGAAGACTTAACAGTCCTACACAATGCGACTCAGGAATTTCACCTGGGTCGTGCCTTCACTGGTAAAAAAGCAGATCCCTCTAAACAGTACCCTTTGGGCATTAAAGACATCAACACTAAGCATTTCAGCCAAATCACTCGTTTGCACATATCAGTCACATTCTCTAATCCAGAGGAATTGCTTAGGCCTTGTTTAGCTATTAGGGATCACATCATTATTCACTATATATCACTATAAACACACTGGTTTGATGACAGTCCTGTATGTAAAAGAGACACATTAAGGTTTCCAAGCCATTACAGAAAAGTTATATGAACTGAAATGTACATATAGTTGTAGAACACTTCACATGTTATGGTTCATACAGTTTCCTACATGTAGGGCAAGTTTTATTTTACTTATGATTTTTGATTGTGATTTTTTATAGGGGCAGTTCCACAGAAATGCAATACTAAACTGAGATCCCCATGTTAGGCACAGGGTAATGAAATTGCTTTGAGGTGAAATTATTTGTTTTCACAATTGCATATTCTCAGTGTTCATTCCTTTGCCATGACCAATAAAGATCATCCAGGTGCATACTTCTTACACAGACAGAGAATGCAAAGGTGTTCAGAGATTTTAAATGATTAGGCTCCTTTGCTTTATATCAGACTTACTCTTGGGTAGGTTTTAGAATATATAGGAAGAAAAAAAGAAAGTTTGAATGAAAATACATTATTCTAGTTTTCTTGGTGTAAATATAGTATGTCATACTCAGGTATGGAACCATGTTATCTAATATCAATTCATTGACTTATTCATATTTATCCTGCTTTATCCTGGGCAGGACTATGATGAATCCCATTCCATGATTGTGGAAGGTTTTGAGTTTGAATCTCCAGACTGCCAGATAGCCACTGTTAGACCTTTGGACAAAGCCCTTAAGCCGTAACTATTAGTCTGTATGTTTTTATTGTATCATGTGTCAATTGTTAGTCAGTTTAGATCAAAGTGTCTGCCAAACAAATCAAATGAATTGTGATTGTCATACTCAGTTAACTCAGAGTTTTCCATTAATAAATCAACATCAAAGCAGACGTGAGCAGCAAATGCCATGGATCATTAATCAGTGGTGGATTTGACAGCCTCTTGGCAGACTCAAGAAATATCTGTCATCAGAAGAAAGATCAATCTTCAGGTGGATTTGCAGCCTGCTTTTAATAAATAAATGGATAAAAGATCCATGTAAAGGACCCAGAACACCTTTAGAGGATGTTACCATCACATATTCAAGTTCTGTTCTCAGTGCATAGAGCTTGTTATAGAGATGTTTGTAGGCTTTTTGTGTTTGCTAAAACAAAGTTTAGCTTTAAAAGAAATTAGTATCAGTAATAATTGAAGAGAATAATTAATCCAGCACAACATCATGAACGGCATGCACATCTCCAACAGAAGCCTACAACCACTCATGGCATGACTGTGTATAAATGCATTTCGTGGCCTAATCCCTGTCTGGATCTTGGACAGTGAAGAGCGCAATCCACCGGTTTGATTAAAAACTTCATGTAGAGACATAGGTGGTGGAAGAATGAGAGCCCAGAGGCATGGTGCTGGAATTCTCCGTTTGTTTTGTGGAGGGAGACAGAAAGAGTGAGCAAGGGAAGAAAAGAGAGAGAGAGAGAGAGCGAGAGAGGGGTAATGGAAAGTTCAGTAGCAGGTTAGACTCACCTGAGAGTGAGAGAGGTAGAAAGAAACTGGAAAAGAGAGGAAGAGTGACCTGTAGGTCTGCATGACTGTAGGCAAGTCTGGAAAGGGGTGGGGGTAGGTGGAGGGGGGGGGGTCAAATGACAGACACTTGTGTATCTCCATGACTATGAAAAAAGATAAAGGCTACATTGTTTTAGTGCAGAGACTGATCTTAATCTGATCTAGCTAAAGATCAGTGTTTGAGCTGCTGAGAGTACCTTGATGTTGATTGTACAGTGTGGTGGACAAGGACAAGGAAAGTCCCTGGAAAGAGAAGAAAATGGGGGAAAAGTTTTTTTTTTGTCATTCAGAAAGTTCTGACACCACTAGTGGAGATGAAGTGAGTGTTTGAATGAAACTAATCCCTTTTTATTCTGGGATAGTCTGGGAAATACATAAACCTGCCTGTTCTGAAACAAGAACAATACAATTCCAAGGGCAGATCATAATTCATCCATTTGTACACAACATAAATTAACTTTCTTGAACCATCGTTGACTCCAAATATGTGCTTTATAAATGATAACTGTCCAAAGTGAGTGCAGGTCACAGTTGAAATGAATCATGTTAAGTAACGCAACCCCAACTGCAGGATCAAAGCTTATTCATCTCCCAGGTGACAGCAATCTCTCTTCAAAGCAAACTGACCTGCCCTGTCATTAGCAGCACATTATGATCTATAATTAAAGCAAAATTAAACCAATTAATATCTCCCAGTGGAGATAGATAGCTGATAGGATAATGACATGTGGACATAAGATCAATCATAAGGAGTCGGGTAACAAAGACATGATAATTTGGGGAGACAGCATGCACATACACAGAGGTATTGATGGGCTAGAGCTGTTGTGGACAGCAAGCAATGTGGACCAGGTGTTGAACTTCCTGAACATAGATATTAACCAGCCCTGTCAAATGCCGCCACTGCCCCCTATTATTATGTTTAAGTGGCCCTGCCTCAGTATTCATTCATTCAGCCGTTCAGAAGAGAAAGTAGTGTAGCTCATTCCACCAGCACTACCAGCACATTTCAGGGGTAGATTTTCAGACAAAACCTGGTTTAATCATAGACTGAAAGTGATTTTTCTATCAGAACTTTCAGTGAAAACATAATACCAATAAGTACATATTATCCAGCTACAACCAGAGAAAATCTAATTAGCTAGACTGTGAAAACTTTTCAATGGGGAATTTCTATTAAACAAATTTCTAAACAAAAACAAGAATGGATTTGCCTTCTGATTGAATTTTAAGTCCAGATTTTGTATTGTAATATGTATAGTGTATATTTTGTATCTATGGCTGTGTCTCTTTCTCCTGTAACTAGTTCACGTTAAAGAGGCTCTTGTACTGTAGGTGTTATGTGAGTTTCATCAACATTCATATACTGGACCCAAATAGACTCACAACTCAGACAGCTGTCTAAACGCAGCCTGCAGGGTCATACTGACTACTTGCTAATTTTCCTGTTTGTCTGGGCTGGTTGCGATTCTGAAGACATAATTAGCCACGAGCACAGGATAGGTTCAGCTTCTGTCATGTAACCACAGTAGCTTTGAAGTTCTGACTCATTTCAAATAGGATTCTTCATGTTTGTTGCCAATGGTTTTGTGTTGCTTCAAATTTCTTAAGATTTCCCCAAATTCCAGTCCCACTTTGATCAAAACAGTTGTCAAAATACTACCTGAAAAATGTAACTGGCTTCAGGCAGTCCATGATAAGGAGATAATTGGGGTTTTCCAAACTTGCCAAACTTCACTATGGAAGGAAACTGCAATAGGAACTGATTATGCTACAGGTGCTGATTCTAAATGAAACTAGAGAATGTGCACTCAGTCTTGCTTATGACATGTTCAGGTCTTAAATTTAACATAAGTGTTGATGATGTACTTAGTGTCAGCCTGGTATTATATCTAATGATAAATATGAACTAAGAGGGGAATATAAAATGACAGAGCTATTAATAAACAGTTGAAAGAGAGCAGTGGAAAATATAGAGCTAAATATTTTTTTTTCAAGATGTGTTAATCTAGCACCAGAACACCTCTCCTCCTGTTTCCTCTGCCACAGATTTTTCTACAGCATACCCACAGATACAGTTTATTCCATTACTTCATGTGTATTTGTAATCATGAGTGTGTCTAATGTGCTTTAATACATGGTTTCTATACAAGGATTCTATATTCTTCTGTAGGGGTGTTTTAACTCTTTTGTCATGCTAAAATGGTTTCAAAATGACCTTTATTGTCAGATAATCGTCCTTGAAATTAAAACATAAATAACAATAAATAAATGGCAGAATGCAGTATAATGTATATACTTTAAACTGCCCATAGACACATATGGGGACAGTATGTAGGCTCACATCTCCACTGTATTCGTGGCTTATCATTGTAAATCAGGAGAATGTTTTGTTCATTTCCAGGATAAGAGAAGATGTACTATGGTGTCAGCTTTGTTTCTGTAGGAATGCACTTGACCTTGGTAGCAAGTAAAACAAAAAGAATCGGTTTTCTAGTGGATAAGCAGGTCCTCATTTTAAAGGTTGTCAATGGATCTCCCCATTTTAATCAATATTTAAACATCAATAAGATGTATTTTTCATCTTAGTCAATAAGTTACATTACACAGTAACAGATGCATTTGTATTTGTGTGTGTGCATGTTTTTAATCATTTTGAAGTGGTTTCTTTAAAGGTCATTTTATATGTTGAATTGCTGCTTCCAAGGACTCAAATGATTGTAAACTACTGCTAGTTTACAATGATGCTAGTTTCTAGATAAAGTGGAAACTATGTGTATAGGAACATCACACTGTTTTGCCAGTTTATTAGTAATAAACTGCCAACTCTGTGTGTATTTATTCACTGGCCCCCAGAGTGTATATGACACTGATACCATGAACAAACCGTGACAAAGGAGCAGTTATCAGGGTTTCCTAATGAGTTGTGCTACATGGAGCACTGCTTCTCAGGTGTCTGGTCTTCAGGCTTTTACCTGGGCTGTTGATAGACAAACCATACCTTCTGGGAAGTTCAAGTTAGTGCCATTAGTCTTTCAGCATCAGGGGCAGGGCTTCAGAGATGCCACTCCTTTAATGCCTGATGTTGACTGTCCTGCTTAATTAAGATCTCTGTGTCTCTTAGCAAATACTTCCTTGTCTTTTGTTTCCTCTTGCCTTTCTCAGTGAGCTAGTCACACATGGGTTTTATTTTGGTTACAGCAAAAGAATGTGAAGCAACATATACTCAGCATTAGCATTGGGGCAGGTAGAGTTAATGAACAAACATGAGGTGATTGGGTGTTTTTTTGCTCACCAGAGGTTAAGAAGAGGTTATTTGATTTACTGTATCCTTCTTGTTGGCTTGAACCAGTTTAGCCATTTTCTTCTGACTTCATCAACAAGGCATTTCCACCCACAGAATTGTCACTCACTTAATGTTTTTTGCACCATTCTCAGTAAACTCTAGAGACTATTTTGGGTGAAAATCAGGGAGCATTATGTAAATGCTCAAACCAGTCCATTCAGCACCAACAACCATGTCATGATCACATTTTTGCCCCATTCAGATGATTCATGTGAGCATTACACAAAGCTGCTGGCCCATATGTGCATGATATTATGCATTGCACTGCTGTCACATGATTGGCTAATTAAATACTTGCATGAATGTTTAGGTGAACAGGTGTTCCTAAAAAAGTGTACAGGGAATGTATGTATGTATTTCCCCCAAGAGGGTTATGCTGCCCTATGATGCACCATGAGCTGCAGCTCAAAAAAGATGTGGAAGGATGTGCAATCCTTCACAATCCCTGGCTGGGAGAGCTGGCTGGAGGAGGGAATTTGGCAGGTGACCAAATTGGAAAGAAAATGGAGGAAAATACAATCAAACAAAATATGTGGTCAGTCAGATAAGAAAACATTTTAGATATAGCTTAGATAAAAATATTAGATTTCTCATCAAACCATAATTTCATTGCTATTGCTAACTTAATTTAAACAAATTTCTGATAACTAGAATGAATTATGTTAGAGAGTGATCAGGCCACATAATATTAATGCAAACCAGTTGCATTAAGGCATCTTATAAGGGGGCAGCACAGTGGTGCAGTGGGTAGCGCTGTCACCTTACAGCAGAAGGGCTTGAGTTTGATTCCCCAGCCTGGGTCCTCTCTGTGTGGAGTTTGCATGTTCTCCCTGAGTTTGAGAGGTTTCCTCTCATACTCAAAAGTCAGGCAAATTGGAGATACTAATCCTGGGTGTGAGGGTGTGTCTGTCTGTGTGTCTACCTTGTGATGGACTGGCAATCTGTCCAGGTTGTTTCACTGCCTTTCACCCAGTGAGCACTGGGATAGGATCCAGTATGACCCAGTAGTAGATAAGCAGCTTAGATATTGAATGAATGAATCTCACAAGGATGATGGCACTGACTATAACTATAACTGTAGTACTAAATTAACACAATCAATCTACATGTGGTAGAACAGTGTGAGTGTAATGAGGCTTTAGCAGCATGTCATTGACTTGAGTGTAATCCTCACTTAGGGTAAGCGTGCAGAGTTCTTTGGGGATTTGAAATTAAGTCAATTCAGAAATTGTTTTTCAGGGTATTTGGAACAACTTATCAGTAATGGACTATACTCCTAGATACTGTGGATGCCATGCTCTATTGAGAATGGGAATTACTATTGATACTGTGTTGATACTGCTACCTGTTATGGAGGAGAATATCTCATTATTCTGTTCTCAGCTGAGAAACAACAATCATGGAGTTATGAAAAACTGAAGCTTGGGAGAAAAAACCCTTCTTCCTAGCTAACTTTGTATGAAATCCCTTCTTTCTTTTTCTCCACTAGCAATGAGGTTTCTTCTACTATTTAACAATTCCTACCCAAGTTCTCCAATTTTCTCCACAGTCAATCTTTATGTAATTTTGAAAACTGTTGCCTTCTTGAGAACATTATTATGGATAAAGTTTTATGGTACTGTACCCTATTGAGGATGGGAATCACTCAAAATGATTTTTTAATTCATGTTTGGTTACTGTCCATGGCTGAAGATAATACTAGTCCTTCTCAAAAAATTAGCATATTGTGATAAAGTTCATTCTTTTCCATAATGTACTGATAAACATTAGACTTTCATATATTTTAGATTCATTGCACACCAACTGAAATATTTCAGGTCTTTTAT
>JAOVYV010000001.1:20177855-20189081 GCA_025674545.1 Hassar affinis | reverse complement strand
ATGCGCCAGCAAGACGTGCACCAACAATTTGTCCTCTTTTGAACTCTGGTACGTCACCCATAATGTTGTGTGCATTGAAGTAGAGACTGAGGGGGTGTGAGTCAGCAAAACTACTCCTAAAAAAGGAGGCAGGAGACACCCTAACCCTAACCCTACATCCACTGGCCTGATCTAAATATTTAAGTAGTCCTCAATGATTAGACTGATGCTTGTACTGCTGAAAAGCACCCAACGCCATAATACTGGCCCACTTCTAGGAGTATAGAGTTATTTCTTTGAGGGAGGGAAGTCTGGTTAAAGGGATGGAGCAGACATCTTTGGAGAAACAGTTTGTTATGGTTAATATCATACTGGAACCTTCCAAAACTGGTACACCAGTAATGAAGTCCAGAGCATGTGCAATACTGGTTGGGGTGAAGTGAGCGATCTGAGAGTAGATACACCTTCTGGGTCATAGCATATGAAACTTAAAGAAAACCACCTCCTAAACCTTAGCTAGTGCTCACATTAGCACCTTATTTTTTAATGAAGAAAAATAAACAGAAAAAAGACCTGCTGCAATCGATATAAGCAGCCTTCTTATGATGGCTAGAACTAATTTGCATGAACAGTCTTGCAGTCCCTCAGTCAAATGTGAATCGGTGAACAGTTTATAACATCAACACAGTAGATTTTATGTTAAAAATTTAAGGAATTTGCTAGTTACAATTGCAGGTTTTTACTACATAGCACATGGTTATAGAAGGGATTATTTATATCAGGTGTCACCCAAATGAATGTGGATTCCCTTTTGAGTCTGGTTCCACTCAAGAATTCTTCCGCTTAACGCCTCAGGGAGTTTTTCTCTGCCACCGCCACCCCTGGCATTAGGATATAACATTTAGGGCTAAAATTGATATAAATAAAAAAATTTCTGTCTTTGTAAAGCTGATTTAGGGCAATGCCCAGTGTTTAAATTGATTTAGAAATAAAATTGAATTTAACTGAATGCATACAGGTAGTGCATGTACACTGGTCACCAATCAGGAAGATGAAGATGATAATGATTGACCACAGCTTAAATTTTATGTCTTTTGTGGCTGTTGATGCCAATCATGTGCAAGTGCAGTTGCCACAGACATCACATTATTGGGTTGCCACTGTGTACCTTTGAATGCCATGTTTCATGTGCCAGGACAGCCAAGTTTTACAATTATAATCCAGAGGTGATCTGTGCCCAGAGTGTCTAATGCCCTTCTAGGTTCAAACAAGAATAAGTATATAAATATGTAAGTTTTTGTTTTGTCCCTTACATTGTTCTTGAAGCTGGCTTGCAGCAAACATTATGCCAAATATCATGCCTCCACCTGCATGAAATGAAGGGTCTTCTGTTCAGCAAGTCTTTGAAATTTCTCCAATTCTTTAGCACCAGCTTTATGTCTAGAGCTTTTTGATCTCCCATGTGATAATTCTGCTCTGGGTAAGCCAACATCGGAGCAGAGGTGAACCTGTTCTTCAGGGAATCTAATACCTGCTGTGCCTCAGGAATCCACTGAATGTGAATCAGTTAATGGAGGCACAATGAAAAAAAAGTTGTGCTTGTATTTATAACTTTAAACTTTCACTCACCCAGGGACACTATCTCAGGAGATCTCAGACCACAGGAATTAAATGGAGAACTTGCACTTCTCTACCTTGGCATACAGCTGGTTTTCTAGAAGGCGTTGTAGTACTCAGCAGACCTATGAGAGAGTCTTGGAGAGAGTTGGATACCCTCATGATATACAAAAATTATTCTGATTATTAATATTAATATGTCCCTCAATACATCCTTTTCTAAGGCTTGAAAAACTGGACAAGCTAAATGGTATGACCAAATATTCATAGTGGTTATTGGTGCTACCTGCCATCCTCCTCATCACCCTTGTTTATGTGCAACAGATGTTAACAAATGGCTCCTTAATACTCTCTTCCATAGCTATAGGAGGAGGCATGGTATGAGGTAAAAAGGCAATAGACACATGGACATACAGCTTATTGGGTCAGGCAACAGCTTGGACTTGGATTTGGATTTGGACTTGGATTTACATTGAAAATAGACTAAATAGGGCACAGGTGACAAAAAACACATTGGTCCTTCTCAACTTCCTTGTAGAGGCTTTGCTTCATGGTCAATAGCTAAGTATTTAGCTTTGTTATACCTTAGGTTTGTACCTTAGTTTTTCTTTTATTGCTGTAAAATTCTTAACTGCCATTTGTGTTATCTTCGCTTCTATAACTGTGTACTATATACCTTTCTTGAGGCAGCTGTAGGCTTGTGGTTAAGGAACCAGCCTTGTGACCAGAAGGTCACTGGATCGATCCGAGCAACCAACAATTCACAACTGAGGTGTCGTTGTCCAAGGCACCTATCCCCCAGTACTCCCCAGGCGCCCTGGACGAGGCTGCCCACTGCCCTGGGCTAGTGTGTGCTCACTTCACCAATGTGTGTAAATGTGTGTTTCACTGCATGGATGGGTTAAATGTGGAGGACAAATAACTCTATGTGCAAGCACAGTAGGTCAATACTTTTCACATTCACTATATTGTCAAAGTGTGCAACTGTGTAAATAGGAATGTATGAGCTTGTGAGCAACTTATGAGTATGGGTAATAACCCAGGATCTGTATGCAGACTGCAATTAATCCTCACTGCAGTTCACTTGGAACCAGACTGATATCACCTCATTCAGACAGTCTCGGGCAGGTAGTTTTGGTCCCCACCCAAGTGTGATTGCTATGTTCCTACCTGTCTAAATTAACCACATCAAATGGGAAAGAGCTCTATTTATTTCTGATCATGAAACACTCTGCGGAAATGTTTTTCATAAACCCTTTAAGGGATCCTCCAAAAGGACAATTAAAAAAATTCTTCAAGGTTCCAGATTTGACTTTTCGTTCCTAAAAGTATGGTTCAGGCTTCGACAGTAGTCATATTAAATTACACAAATTGCACAGAAAACAAGATACATACAAATATTTCCAGCAATAGTACAGTACAATGATAACAAAATGCTAATATAGCATTGGTTTACTTAACCTTACTAATAGGTACTGATGCTGATGCAAAATGCAAACACCCATAATACCGTTCAGTTCCTGAAAGCTATGTGCGATTATGGGGGATACATTAAAAGAAAGAGAAAAGATGACTGTCATTGGTTGTCACTGAGAACTGAAAGCTGAAAGGCACAGTTTTACAAACACTATCCTTTGTATTTACAAACACTCTCAGTCTAGAGATAGAGAGGCCTCTATCTCTCTCACCAATGCACACTCATGCTCAGTGTCTTGCTGGCAGGATTCAGTCATTTCAGCCTAATCCAGTTTTCCACCCAGCTGCAAGGGAAAGTCACCTTTTGGTTTTTTGCACATTTGAATGCAAACAAGGCCAGAAAGGGGTGGCTGTGGGGCAGTTTAGGGCTCACTTGGGTCCTGGGTGTGAATGGAAGCTGCTGTAGTCAGGGGAAAAAATGTGACAGGCAGCTTTATCACTGCTAGAATGCCCAAGCAGCTGAAAATTATAGCCTCCTTTGAGCTGGGATCCCCACAAACACCCGCAGTCACACTGCTAAGCGCCTTGTGCCACAGCTCCTTCTCTATTTCTGGGCTCCTAGTACTGGTTTTGTTAAGTTAAAATGAACTCAAAATGACCAATGATGTGCTTGTTGATTGTTTACATGTTCTGCTAGTCCCTCTAGGGACACATACCCACATAGTGATAACCCCTTTTGTTCAGCCCAAACTTCTTTAGAATTATGAATGGGGTGAAATGTAACTTTTTGTCATACATATCAGGCTTACAGGCATTAGGTCATTATATCGACCAGTTCCGCTGGTAAAAATGTCATCTGTACAGTGAGTCTGTACCAATGAAAGCATTACTTGCTCTGAAAGAATGTTTGTACATCTGCCAGAATTGTAATTGTATCAGCTGAATGATGAGGTCAGTAGTTCATTTCGACTTAATTGAGCTGCAGATGTTCAATAGATGAGTTGGGATTCAGTTGTAAAACAAATCTTAAACAAATTGCTTAGTGGATCAGTGAGCACATGTGGCAATAAAAATCCTCTTTATCAGAAAGCACATTAGGTCAGCCTTAACTCTAAATGTAATACCAATAATATGAACTATTATTATTATAATTATTATAATTATTATTATTATTATTATTATTATTATTATTATTATTATACACTGTCAATGTTTTATATACTGTACTTTATATAATAGGGTAGTCCTACTCTAGTTTATATTATTAAAGGATAAAATCACTTACAAATCTGAGACTGTAACACATAAATGGATAGACATTGAGATACATGTAGGCTAAAAATGTTATGAATTAAAAATATTAATTCTTAAAGTTGTTGCACACTTGGCTTACTCTTTTTAGTTATGAAGTGATCGCAAATACACATCTCGCAATACTTATGTGTGTTATGAGACTGAATGCCATAAACCTGTCTGTGAATAATTACCAAAGGTTCCTTACATTACTAAAAAGAGGAGGTCAGCTTGAACTCTTATTTAATTTTTTTCTAAAGAACCAAAATTTGGATCCCAGGATTGTTTTCGTTGATAGAAATTGAGGTAACATTTGCAGTAAGTCTAAACATTTTTCATTGTTTTGTTGAATACTTGTTCAGCAGCTTTTTCTTTAATCTTTTACATCGTAATGGCTTCAAGGAAAGGAGCCAAGACTGGGTTACTAGGTTACACTGATGTATAGCACCACATTGATGTCATATCATTTTTTGTAATACTATCTCCAAAGTAGCATAACACTCCACCAGTTGGTTTTAGATAATGAATGACTTTAATAAGTCTGTTCCTTAAGGACACATTACCATGAAGAGTAGTAGAAGAAGGTTGTAGGTAATAATACTTCATTTGTGTCTCTCTCTCTCCACTCACATCATTGAAAGACTGCCTGCTTTGTAGTCTGTGACCCAGTAACCGGAGATGTTCCTATGTAACTGCGGTTTATGGTGAATTGTGATCGCACAAGTATCAGCTGACTGTGCCCTGTCACATGTTATTCCAAATAGCTCCCTTTAACAATGGGTTTTGGTAATAATAGTATATGTTTCCCTTTCAAGAGAAGCTGCCAGTGCTATCTCACCACACCATCTCCTTTCTCATATGTGTAGTAGTGATTGCTTGGTGAATAACAGAATGGCCTGTAGAAACTCAGCAGGAATTCCATCATAATGTAAACCTAAATTCTGTGTTACACTTCTGTGTCATCCCAAAAAATTTAATTACACATACAGACAGAATAGGATTAGCCATGTAATTAATTCTCTCTCTCACTGTCTCTCGCTCTCAGCCTGAGATCAGAATGGGCAGCCCAGCTGTGTTTTTCTGCGGAGAAGATGACCTGGACCCTCAAACCTCTGACCAGGCACTGAACTAGAGACACAGACAGTGAGGTGACATGAAGCTCTCAACAAGTTTCAGGTTTACATGCATGACTGATCACACTGAGGAAAAACAAAACACTTCACTTGATGATACAAATACATTTTGACATTAGAGCATGTCAAGCTTCACCTACCTGAACAAATGAAAACCCATCGAATAAGCACTGTGATATATCTATGTCTGGAAGCCATAATAAGGTTATTCCTGCAAAGGTTCAATGCAGACCTCTCACTCCAAATATTAACGTTCCTTTCTTGAAGAAGCCTCAAGCTGTCTAAACAATGATAGCAGGACACAACAACAAGCAATGTGCAGCTAGCCTGGGAAAGGAGAATGCGTAGCTCAGAATAGATATGGAAGGAAATTTCTTTATTTTGCTTTGGTGCAGAATTATGGACTTGTTTGCCTAAATTGGTCTCAGACAACATTGTCAAACATGTTTATTCCAATACTGAAAAAAATAATGCATGTTTCCTGAATGGCTAGGGATTGAGCAAGTCATGTTAGTTATGCAATAATCATGCAAGTATAGATACGTCAGATATATCCAGCCATTCCGCACCACAAACTCTGGCAGCTTTCATAACAAACTAATCAAACTAAATAGTATTGAATAGTATGATTATGATAACGTAACTATTTCATACCATCCTGCACCTATCTTGAATAAACCTCAGTCACACTTGATTTGGCTAAATAAATACCAGTCCCGTCAACACTGGCATCAGAACCTGTACTTTTATTTCAGATAAACTGTCATCTACACAATGCATTTTGTTATTCCCTCTCTCCTTGAGATAGAGATGGTGAGACATGCCCTGCTGCAACCTGAGCAAAGTGGCAGAGTGTAATTGTTAGAGCTCTTCAAAAATGGGTTTGATCTATAGCGCTCTCTTTCTAGCTGTGCCAGAGTTGTCAGAGAGAGAGAGAGACAGTAAAAGGTCAGTGACTGCCAAGCCCATCACCCAAGCCATATTGTTCACCCTATCTTGAAAGAGCCTCTCATTTGCCTGACATTCACCTTGTAATTCTGTTTCAGATATGTCATCAGATGTTACATGTGTTTATGAATTGTGTAAAGTACTGAGTTGCACACCGTAGCAGGAGTTTCTTGGCACCAAGGCAAACAGAGGTCTCTTTCCCTGAAGAATCCATGTCTTGTCACTTGTTCAAACCTGTTTTCTGAAAGGAGCTTGGCAGATTCCCAAGTTCACTGAAACAGTCCTCAGCTGGTGTTGCCAGTTTATGAGACTAAGCCACGTAAGCAGAGTTATTTTGCTTCCAGTGCTTCCAGCAGGCTATGTCATAGATGTGACCTTACACTGAACTAACACTGCATATTGTTGAAGTATTCTTTGCAACAGTCAATACTTGGTTCATGCATGGTAACATGACAGGCATATGTAATATTTATTATGTAACATGGGTGACACTGTTGCAGAAGTCACTAAGAGGTGGAGTTTATACAACCTCCATGTTTCCTCTATGCTCTGCTTGCATAATGAGACAATTAGAGTCTGTTTGGGGTGTAAAACAGATTAATCTTATCCACAAAGGGCCGATGCGGGTGCAGGTTTTCTTTCCAAACAAGGAGAAGCCACACACTACTGAAAGTCATGATCCACTGATTAGATTCATTGATTTAAAACAGGTGGAATGAGGTGTGGCTCCTGTTTGACTGGAAGGAAAACCTGCAACCACACCGGCCCTTTGTGGATAAGATTGGTCTACAAACTATTGGTATAAACAATAGGTAATCATTTTTTTTATAAGAATCTAGTTGATAACTCATCACTTGATGGACTTAAAGTCATACTCTCCATGTCAGACAGACAAACCCAGAAAAGGTACATAACTAACTCAAAGAAGAAAACTCCACAGGTTTCCTGTGTTCTAAAATCTCATGGGTGTGAACAGGGCCAATCCAAGTCCTCTGAAGCCCTCTGGCTCTATAAATGTCTTGGCTGGGCCAAGAACTACCTGTCACGGGCGGCTCAGGCTGGCCTAATGCCTGTAGCTCTGAAATCAAAAACTTGGCCTTACACAAAAGTGAACTCTGGCTCAGTTCAAATGATCATTAGAGTACGTTAGGGCAACTAGGCATGGTATCATATCATATATATATTTCCAGGTATAATTATGTATATTAGCTATTCAATAAAACGGTGTGTAAACCATATTTAATCATTTGTACCTTGCCATAGTTCTAGTCTTAGAAACAAAACCAGAGAAAGGCAGGAGCAATGACATAGAATAAAACCCCCTTTTTTCTCTTGAATTTGTTGCTAAGTGTCTCTTGCAGTCATCTCAAATGTTTAAATAGAAGAGATGCAGAGTTAATCTGTCATCAAATGGTTCAGGACTTAGCTTTCCCTTCCTCGGGTCTGTCACAACATCCTAACTGTTTTTATTTCTTCTTTCAAGGAGACCATCAGAGATGATCAACTACATTCCTTTTCCTGACTGTGTTTGGCTGGAGGTGATGAAAAAGATGAGTGAATTAATAATTCAGTACTCATGTAGGTATATTCTGCCAGTGACAAAGTACTGTCAGCTCGAACCATTTTTCATTCCTCTGTTTATATTCTCTTTTGAATTGCTTGTGCTTTGTGTACCATCAAATATTTCTTCCCTCACTCATGCTCACTGTCTGATTGTATCAGTGCAGAAATGAAGTATTATATTTAACATACTCTTGTTGAGCAGGTTGAGCAGTCGGTCAATTAAAACATTAATGTTTAGTGTGAAATTTAATTTACCTAAACTTAACTTAAGGATAAACTTTCTGGCACTTCTTTCAAACTAGTAGGAAAAAAGTGCAATGACATTCCATTTTCCTGTTTTCGGAAAAGCAAGAGTACATCTACACTTATCCCCACTCTTTTAAGCTATGGACAAGGCTGCTTTACCACACTAATCCTCCTATTATTTTGCTCCTTTCTCAGAAAATTACAGTTTTCACTGCATTAAAGGTTTGACGTATTCATCATGTGCTTGCTAGTCCTCAGGATGGTTTTTGATTGAGATTCATTACCACATTCCTTGCACATCTAAAACAATGAAGAGAGAAAATACATTGGCCCCTATCAGTCTTTTGCAGGAACCATTTATGTTTACCTCTATCTTGGCTCTGTGTATTTATTATCCTGCAATATTGTTCTTCCATTTTCCACAAATTGGCTGCAGGTTGCAAGCTGGTGCATGTCATGGAGAAGATCTACACCAAGTGTAATTTTAGACACATGCCACATATGAGGAAGTAGAGTCAATGGGGAGGGAGATCTGTAATTAAGAACAGTTTGATGATATTTCATTTAGCTACAAAATGGATCCGCTTCATAGTCAGTCATGGTGGGCAAATGCGAAAAGGGTGTGTGGACCTCCAGAGTTGCATTGCTTCACAAAGGCTATAGCTGTCATTACTGTACAGTGCAACTCCTGGAATGTGTGCTAAGTGATACCCTAAGTGAAAAAAAGACTTTCAACTCATGTCCTTCTGGAGAAAAAGCATTTTATGAAGCAGCCACAAAAATACATGCCATGTTAGTTGAGAAAATGAAAGGGTTTAAAGACCAAATGAATATTTAATAAATGACATGTTCTTTGTACTTTGTGTTCTTTTTCTGTTTTTTTTTTCAGTTTCAGCTATTATGCTTAGCTGAGGGGGAAACAAGTATTGGGACACTTTAGTTATTGGTATTTTAATATACTTCTCTTACAAAGGACACAATGTCCTTGTACTTATAGATGGTTAATCTGTCATCAAATGGTTCAGGACTTGGCTTTCTGTCACAACATCCTAATTGTTTTCTGCAATTGCAACAGTACTAAAGAAGTTAATATTTAGTGTGACAATGCTCTGCTTTTTTAATTAATTTTATTTTAGTTTATTTATATAGGCCTTTTAACAATAGACACATCTGATTTATCACTAATGAGCAAGCTCAGTGTGTTGAAAGGAACTTCAGTACAAGCATCAGTTATTTTTATTTCATTATAAGAATTAAATTTTCAACTTTAAACCTGAAGTAAAGTTAGCCACTGAAAAATGATTGAGCATGAACTGAAAATGAGTGAGCATAAACTGTTATGAGCATAATGAGCATAAAATCTTCAGGCTATCTAGGTGGGTCCATCCTCAGCAGCAGTGGTCCTCAGGACAAGGAGGCTCTAAGCAGAAGAAGAGCATCAGGATAGATCAGGCAGGACCGGAGGGCAGATGGAGTCAGGATCATCAGCAGGAGTACGAAGTTCCGCAGAGGGATGGGAGGCATTAAAGCATCAGCGTTTACCAGGAAACACTCAACCCTCCAAAGCTGCAACTTTGCCTAAATGAAATGCTAGGCTTGACTAAACAAATACTATTGTAATTATTTCCCTTTGTTGTAATTAATTAAAGCTGCTTGTTCACATTCAAACTTAAGGTCTATATTCTAGAGCATGATATAGATGTATCTTATTGCTCCTAATATCCATATCTTTGTGTGTAATTGGATTTAAACCTGAAGTGACCATGGCTTAAACTGGAAGGTTCTTTTCTCCATTGTTTTAGTTTTTTGGGTAGAATCAGTTACAATCATCCATCATAGTTAATAATTGTTGTCATTTAAAGATGAGCAAAGTGATTTTATGTTTTCTATTACCATTAAAAAACACACAAACAAACCAGTAGTCTACTTAAAACTAGGCCATTTCTAGGTGAATGAATAAACCTACTATTTATGGCCACCGTAGCTATCACCGATGGTTATATTGTTTTTGTCAAAGGTTTTTTTCTTCTTCTGGTTTTTTTTACCAATATCGTGTCTATGATATCATATGCATGAGACTTCACCAATCCAGATGAAACTTGATATGGTTGTAGTCCCATACATCTGATGCAGAAAATAAGGGTTGTGTCTCTAGATGTACATTGTACTTCATGTTAATGCTCCCGAATTACCATTATCTGTTAAGTCTGAATAATGTATTTGTATTCTCTAAAATCTAAAATATCTATAGGCAGTGTCTGCCAGTGAGAAGATGCACTAACAATGTACTCATCTCTTGTGTTTTTGAGGTCATCTGGAAAATCTGGACTTCTAAAGAGCTTTGCATCTTATATGCTTTTCCATTTCACACTTCCACATTTCAGCTGTAATGAAGCATTTCTGTTATTAATGCAAGCAATTTGTCAAGTCATGCTAAATAGCTGAGAAGGATTACAATAATCTTTGTTTCAGTTGATGGGAAAGGTGGCATGAGCATGAGGGACCTCTATACCCTCCTCATACAAGATAAATAGTCATATTACTCAGGAGTCACACACTCCATCATACACACAAGTTTGCATTCCACTGCTCAAAGGAAGGCTACCCTGTGAGCTAGTAAGTGATTATACGTCTCAACTTATCAAGCAGAGGTTCAGTGATAACAAGAAGATAATTTGGATGGGGGTTTATTCAAAGAGCTGAGCTCCAGTGTTAAACATTTATGGAAAAGTAGATCATAGCATGGCATAATACTGATCGTCTTCATACTGCTTAATTGATTTTCACACTGCATTACAGAGAAATGTTTTCATTTAAAATAGCATAGCTTCACTGACCACTTTATTAGGAACACCATAGAATGCCATTACACTGAACTAAATGTTGTGTTGATGAAACCAGTTAAAATGGTTATTTGAGTTACTGTAGTGGGCAACACGGTGGCTTGGTGGGTAGCACTGTCACCTCACAGCAAGAAAGTCCCGGGTTCGATCCCCGGGTGGGGCGGTCTGGGTCCTTTCTGTGTGGAGTC
>JAOVYV010000001.1:20155780-20177755 GCA_025674545.1 Hassar affinis | reverse complement strand
TCCTCCCACAGTCCAAAGACATGCACGTTAGGTTGATTGGTGTCTCTAAAGTGGCCCTAGTGTGTGAATGTGTGTGCTCTCCCTTGACCCTGAAAAGGAATTAGCGGTTAAGTAAATGAATGAATGGATGGATTAATGAATAAGTTACTGTAGCCTTCTTGTTAGCTTGAACATAGCTGGCCATTCTCCTTAGACTGCACTCATCAACAAGATATTTGTTCTTGCAGAAGTGCTGCCTACTAGATGCTTTTTTTGTTCTTTTTTCCTACCATTCTGTGTAAACTCTAGAGACTGTTGTGAGTGAAAATCTAAAGAGATCCATAGTTTCTGAAATACTAAAACCAGCCACTCTTGCCCCCTCATACCATGGTCAACGTCACTGAGATCACATTTTCCACATTCTGGTGTTTGATGTGACCATTAACTGATTATTGGTTGATTGAATCATTGCAAAATGAGCAGATGCATAGTTGTTACTGTCAGAGAAGCCAGTGCATGTACATTTGGTCAGTAAAGCACAATGTCTCAATTTTACTCAATGTACTCAATTTTATGTATATATTCATATCACTGCTAACTGACAAACACCTACATCAAGTTGAGTCAGGACCAAGACCTTAAAGGGTTGAGTCTGAGTCAACACAAAGATTTTGGGTTAACTATGACTTATTCAAGCCAAGTCTTTGAAGAAGGTGAAGCCAAGTCAGGATCTAGACCTAAAACAATAAGTCCTACAAAAAAATGTTTCTTTTATCACCTTGCTCACATTTTTGGGGTCACTGCGTCTTAATCTATTGCAAGTTATTTTGCGGAATACCCTTCCTGATGCAATCCTCCCATTGGCTGGGCTTCGGGCCGGAACTGTGTGTGCATTCCACCCCTCAGTGGCTGCGTTGAACAGTGGGTTAAGGGCCTTGCTCAGGGCCCCAACAGTAGCAGTGCTGATGTCATCGCTTGAACCCCCAACCTTACAATTGTCCTAACCCACTGGGCTACCACTGCCCCTACACAGGAACATTATCAAATATAAATATATAGCACCAGACAATACAATGTGCATTAATCAATTCATTTTATTGTTTAATTAATGCATGGAATTATTTTCTTAGAGTATAGAATAGTTTAATTAGAGTATGAAAAACAGAAAAAATTCTCATTCTGGTGGGGAAAAAATGTCTCTAGGACTCTCTCTAACTTTACGCGTCCAAGCCGTACTGTTCTAGTCTGAGACTGATTCAAGATTGAGTAGAATTCTATTCTGATGCGAGATCAAGTAAATGAAAAGACCACGACTTGAGGACTACAGCACTAACTTTAAGATAGAAACTCACCAATTTTACCCTTAACATCAATATTGCAATCCTTCATTGTGAACACCACACCTTAAATCAAATTTAACCCATTTTAAATTTAATTTAGCCTTTAAATACAGTTTCCTTAAAGAGGTCCAGAACATCATGAGCACAGATGTTTGTTAAATTCACTTTTGTAATTCAGACATTTTAAAAAAAGAAAATGTTTTATTACACTGCCCTTATGTAATTACAAAATCATTGCTGTAATTTACATGATAGCCTGTAAATCATGTAGAACAAACAATATTCTTAACAAGCACACAGACATTGTTTTATAACTGGAATGCCAGATGAAGATTTTATGACTCAGCCATCTGATTTACGTCTCATAGCTGAGAAAATTTAAAAAATCTGAGTCAAGCATTATGCCTTTGAAAATTCCCCCACTATATCCTCTGTTAGACTCCAGTACATGTTTAGACTCCAGTTACATTTCTTAGTCCTCTGTCTGTAACTTAATTAAGTTTCATAATGACCAAGCAATAATAATATTTCATACGGTTATAAAACATGTTCTATCTTGACAAAACAGACAAAACAGTTGAGGCAGTCATTTATGTTTAGATAAAATATGAGACCCACCTGTAGACTTGCTCTTGTGCAAGATTTCTAGAAAACATGTCTGATAATCGTGAAGCATCACAAACTAGTACTCCAGGATTTCATTCTGAAAGGATGTATTTGTACAGGGGAGCTAGCATTCTGCTTAATTTGAAATTAATAAGTAAGTGATTCCTTGAAGATTCTATTCTTGCAAATCAGCCGTGGCAGCAGCAGCCCGATCCAGTCACGCCTCCAGCAGCAGTTCCACAAACAGAGACAGGTAGGCAAGCATAAATCTTAAGTGCCTGTCAGATTCCAGGTGTGCACATGTGCACTCAGAATGGGCCACAACGCTTATGTTAGGCAAGAAAGAAGTCTGTCTGTGGCCACCCTATATCACTGGTGAATGCTTTGGCAATGATATGATTGCTGTTTATAGGACAATATTGAGAGAAACTTAGGCAAGAACCGGAGGAGACCTTTCCATTGTGGCTATAACATGGACAGAAACTCCTGGAACTCAGGTCCATTTCAGTGAATTCAATAAAATGGCATCTTCTAACAAAGCTGGATTCTACAAAGCTTTTTTGTATGTTTTGTATTTGGAATATGAGCTAGGAAGATGATATTTAGACCTTCAGCCAGTCCGGATTAGGCAGAAACAGCATTCAGATGAGGACCTAATGAATGAATGCCTGAATGAATGCAGAAATGCATTCATGTCAGATGCTGTGTTTTCAATGGGAAGCCTCTTAAGCAAATTTTCTTCATTGTGTAAGACACCACAGAAGGCATGCGAGATGGATGGGGCTGGACGTGGAGTCTGTCTCCACATAATTGTTTTTCTAACACTTCTAGCTATAAGTGTTAAGGCTTGCCATTCAGAATGTCACAAACAAGATCAGTCAGAGCCAAAACGAGAGGGCCCCAAGTAGCTTTTTCAAAACAAGATATTGTGATTCAGCTCATGGTGTCCAAGAGCTGATGCCGAGGTTGTTTGGCCAGCTGCCTTTTCAGCGCGGTCACCTATTGAGACGCTTTCGCCAATTCTTAAAGCAAGTGTTTTGCACCAATTATTCAAGGGCAATGCTAAGATCTGTTCAAACCCTCAGTTTGAAATTCCTCTTGACATCATCCTTCAAAATTGAAAAGCTCTCTCTCCTTCACCCTCCCTCCTGCTCCTGGGGAAGAATAAGGAGGGATGGAGCAGACAAAATAAATAGCATCCCGAAGTTAGCTGGATTTTGCATAGTTAACATTTCGCTAACGTTCAGGAGCACTTCTCAGGGAGACTGGGCAGCATTTTTGGGGGGCCAGACGCGTTGTTGTGGCGACAGCACTGAGGAGTGAATGAAGCAGATGTCAGTGTAATCCATCACCCCATCACACCCCCCAAACACCCCCCACCTCCCCTTTTTACCCAGTGCTGGGACACCCTACACACTGCTGCTCATCAATTAAAGCTTCTGCACAAGCCCTACCATTAACACGCCAGCACTTTCCTCAGTTCCTTCCCTGCCCCACAATCATCCTCACAGTAAAAACTGTCAGAGTGAGTAGCCAACCATAACTTAGCAGCAACAAATGTTTTGTGGTTGATGACTTGTTACCGCCTTGGTAATTTGAGGGATTGTCATGGCATTGATGACTCTTTTTTTAACAGTCTGTTTTTTTTTACTTCTAGCTGTGAAGTCATTTACTCCATTTCTAATGGAGACCTGCATAACAGTAGAAATAAACATTTAAAAAAGACTTATACTGGTTAATTATCCATGAAAGATTTTGGTTAGTTCTGTTTCTGAGTTAATTGGAAGAAAACAAGTAGAAGCTCTTCAAACTGCTGAGGTGACTTTTATTAAGACTGTTCGAAGCACAACGTACATTTTTGTTAAATTGGTTATGACAGTATAAACATGCAGAATGACCAGTGTGGCAAAACATTGCTTGAATTCATTGTCTGTTATTAGAAATTGGACCAAATGCCTTCCACAAAGCACCTTCTCTCCAATTCAGCTGTTCTTTGGTTAACACTCACTGTCATGTTTATTGTCTTGTTTGAAGTACCAGAGTGTTTGCTTATTTGTAGTTTATATTATTGGTCCTACACACAGGACCGCCGTCAACAAACTGCTGTTGTTAAATGACTATAAAAAAAAACAGATCAAATAATGTTTATTATTACTAATTATAATGATCTAATTATTCCATGTTGTTTTGACACTTGAGATGCAGTTAACACCAAACCAGTGTTTAAGGTACCATGACATTATCAACCCTATGCAGTTTCTAGCTTAGATTCCCTTAACTGTGGAGGTCTGGGAAATAGTGAAGCTGGACAGTTTATAACAAAATAAATAAAACACTCATATAAAAATAATCTCTTGCAAAATATATTCTGTTAACTGCTGTTAACTCAGCACATGAACAACTCATTCAGGTAACCACATTCACACACATGGTATTCAAAAGCACTAGTTTCAACAGACATACAGAAACCAAGTTGAGGCCTTGGAGGAAAAAAATCTAGCAGCATAATTGGAAAGACATATTATTTAGTATACATATATAGCAAGAACAGTATCAGTGACCTCAGCATTCCGTATCAGTAGCAAGTGGAGGCATCTCCTGGGTGCGAGCTATCCTGTTCCAAAATGAATTAATCGTTACCTTGGTTTCTCTGCCAACTAAAAAGACAAGAGCCAAGGGAGAGATGTGTGTGAGCTCATGAGAAGGCTATGTGTCAGGTAATATTATGTACACGTTCTTCATCAAATGATTTCAGCTCACTATTATTTCTTTTTGTGAAAAAGGTTACTCGAAAATGAATTTATTGATTGAGAGAGAATATTTTAGGCATTGTTTAAGCACACGTTGTTCAGACTTTTCTGATTGTTAACAGCATCACTTAATTCATTTTAGGAGAAGTTAGCTTTCAAGAGAGATGCACATTTCCAGTGTATATTGCTATAAATATATATATGGATTGTACTTGAGGGAATTGTACTACAAATGTTTAGGACAAGTAAGATCACCAACAACATGGTGTACAACTGCTCACAATGAGTACTGTACAACTGACAGTTACAAAAGCACAGTGGGATCATAGTGTAAAAGCTGGTTAAGTTGCTTCGAGCACAATAACAAAATGTTGCATGGTAAAAAAAAAAGACATAAAATCACAAGAAAATCAGTAGTTTTATTATTAAATAAATTAATATTAGCCTTTCTTTCTCTAAATAAAAATGTTAAATACCATCGATGTCATGTCCTTATACAGTATGCTTTCATGATGTCCAGAAAAACCAAATAGTCCAGTTTTATATAAGCGCACTGAAAGGGTTTTCCAGATTGCCTGTAGAGCAGAATAGCCAAAGACACCATGCATATATTCCTTCTATCCTGGACTTCAGGAACATTCTCATTCGACTGTTTAGAAAGCTTAGAAAGCTCTAGGCATCCACTGGTACCAACCACCAAATCATTCCACTGAGCTTTGTAACAAAGCGGAATACATCACCCACACATCCTCTGGCTATTCTCCAGGTGAATAAAAAGATCGTGCAGACCACAGAGATCCCTTGGAGTGCCTTGTTCCAAAGTTTCTCCATTCTAAACACATTGGATCCATATCACCCCATACCGGAAGCCTCTAATCACGTTTAGAGGCATTCACAGACGTTTAGTAATTTACTTTCACAGACCCTCTGTCACATACAGATGAAAAAGGAATGTTTTATTTGCATGTGTATACCTCTGTCCTCTCACTGCATGTGTTGCATTTGACGTAACAGCACCACAGGAACTTGCAGTTGCATTGCCACACACGTGAGTACTGGTGTGTGTTGTAACCTCGTCCGCAGCACATCAAGTCGCAGCTGTTGGCCTGCTGTGCTGTTTTATTGCAGATCCTGCCCTGAGTGCCCACGCTGCCCGTCACTGGGTCTGGCTCACAGTAATTGGGCGACTTCTCGATGTACACCAAGTCAGTGTCCATGGGCTTGCGGTACGAATAGGGCTTTTTGATCTTCAGGAATGTGGGCCGTTTGTTCCGGCTGGCTCGAACCGGCTCCACATGCACAGCCTGGTAGTACTTATCCTTGAGGATGTAGCCAAGTTGACGGAACTTTGGGAGCGTTGTCCAGCATGTCTTGGTTGTGCATGAGCCAGATACTCCGTGACACTTGCACTCTAAGCGCATGTTCTTTTCCAGGATCTGGAGTGGAAAAACAGAGATTGTTCAGTTCCCTGAGGGATTTTACAGGACCCTGAGTTTTTTATTCAGAGGTCTATAATTTTAGTCTAAGATAATTATGAGAGTAAGTGCTTTGATGATTCATAGGCTGATCCGGTTAGTCTATCTGGTGACAGCTTAATGCCTGGAGTGGTTCAATGCAAACATAACAATTTCCAAAGCGCACAGACACACACATATATATATATATATATGTGTGTGTGTGTGTGTGTGTGTGTGTGTGTGTCTGTGTGTGTAAATATACATAAATATACATACATATATCACTCCACTACAATCCATTTACTCTACTGAGTTTAATATGCCACAGCTAGGCTTCCTCAGTTTAGGTCTGAACACCTGTCTGAGTGTGGCTTGATGTGACTGGATGCTTACGGTAGCTTCAGGAGCTAAACTAGGTCTGACTTCTGAGCTTGCTGCTAAGTGGTGAGGTGATATTTCAGGCTTAAACTACTCCAAAGGTACAAAAGTTCTTTACTGCAGAAATTGTGCAGAATGGTGTTTCTATCAGCAGTTCCACCTGGCTGTTTTTTTAAATGTGAATTTTCTATTCAGTGGGCCAAGCAAAATTTTATATGGGGTCAAAGGGCATCACAAAGTGTGATTAATCAGTGTTAATTGTTTAGATGTACATTTTTTCTATAATTAATTAATTAATTAATTAAAATGATTGCATTATTTTGACAACTCTTCTAAATATATATTAAAGGAAGAAACGGTGCATGGAGAATGGATAAACTGAGGAATATGGCTCTTTTAAACAATTTCATTAAGTTCTGCTTCATGCTTAGGTTGAGATGGTGAATGATACTGTGATAAGTATTCATACAATAAGAAGGATTTTAAAATGCATATGGCCATACAAAAGAAAGATTGAGTCCGACCCTCTGGAGGAAGCGTCATTGCTCATTGATCAACAGGAGAGGCACAGAAGGCTACATGGATAGTCTCCATTCACAAACGGAATAGGCTACATATCACCGTGAGTCCACCTCCAAATTATACTGTTCTAAACCACATAAGTTGACATATTTTATACATTTACATATATTGTTTTAGAACATAATAGTTCTTAATTGAGAAGTGCAAGAATGTCCAAATTCAAAAAGGTTCTAAAATGATGTCTTCCTTTTTGGCAAAATGTAAATACATAAACAAATAAAAAAAATACTCAGAAACCATCTGATAGTGCAAAAGGGATCGTTGAATTGCATATGTCTTCCTTGTAGAGTTTGTGCCTACAGTAGTGCTTTTAGAGCATATTTCTGGAATAGTTAAACAGGTTGAGACAAAGGGTTTTTTTTTAAACATTCCAATTCAAGAATGTGAGGATTGTTAAACTTGCTGTGCCAGAGCCTGATCCACCTCATGCCTGCTCGCCTGCACAGCAAGGCTGGAAAACAGCCCGCGTGTCGACAGGTTCCCTCTGTCGACTTTTAACAAGCCTTTTCATTTGTGTACAAAACATCTGACACAAATTGCTTCACCAAGCTAAGTATGAGATGCCATCTGTAAGATTCTCTCTCTCTTGTGTAAGCAGTAGGGTGGAATCAGAGGTGCATATGATATAAACACAGCCTGAACGACAATCAGCGACTGCTACAACTGTCTGCCTGTGTGTATTGTACACATATAAAGCTCAGGATCAGGTTTCAGGTGCCTGTGAGCTTCGCTTCATTCTCACTACCCTGGTATCCTGAACAGGTGAGTTCAACCGGTGAGGGTGGTGAGCAAAAAAGAATAAAATGCTTTTTTTTCATGATGTATGATAATGTAGTGAAACATAATAATGGATTTCAACATTACAACTACAAATTATGATTGCAAATCCTGAAAAAAGATAAATCGCTGAAAGAAAGCCTAAGTGAAAGAGACTGTATAGCTATGGAAGAATCGGTTAATGATTGGCATCAGTGAATGGCTTGTTCGAGGCAGTGTAGTCTTTGGTGTGGTTAGCAAATGCTACCTCTCTCTTTCCACTATATAATGATGCTGTTTTTCCCATTTGTGGGAGAAGCCTCACCTAGTGTTTTAATTGCTATTCCATCCTCAATGCCTGTCTGCCTGATAGGCTTTGCGGAGTCCCCTTGACAATTGCCTGCTCTCTGGGATGTGTATCAGGCTTAGTGTGGTCACACTGCTTATTCCTGATAAACAACAAGCTCAAAAAGCATACTGAAGTCAGATCTGTGTGTCTGTCTGACGCTGATACCTTCCTAAAACAGCACAGAGGCATCTGAGAGTCATTTCCAAGATTGCAATAAGACACTATCTTTGTCATGACATGCTAACATTCAGGGCTGTACTTAAATCATATTTATACTGTCATCATTATTTTGAAATTAACTGCCATTTGATTCTTAATACTATTAAATATGTCATCATCGAATTCTAGGAATCATCTTCTGTTAAATCCATGGGTTTGAACAATGTATGCTTTCAGAATGAGACCTAGAATGAGTAAATCAGTTAATTCATGAAGGACAGAGTCCATATGGGAAGGTTATGACCTCATTTTGCCTTAAAAGAGTTGATGATCTGTCCAGAGTGCTGAAACAGTCCACACTCAAACTCATTACAAAATTATTGACAAAGTTGTCATGACAATATGTAAGATTCTCCGGAAAGGTAAAAGTAAAAATTGCTTTCATGTGTATCCAATTACTTATAGCTTAGTTTGAACTTTTAGTCATAAATCCTAATCGTGTGACTATTCCCTCGGTCCAAAGTATTATATATGTTTCCCAGAATTACCTTAAAAAGCCTTTTGTAACATCCAGTGACAGCACTCAGTATGAGAAGACCAGTAAATACCTCAGGAAAAACTCAAGGAGCATTAGAGGTTTCACTATCTCTTGGAACACAAAGTGAAGAGATTTAGTGATTACTCAGATTAAAGTGCACTACTGCATTTCCATCTAAAAGCCCTTGCTGTTATTTCTTTATAAAAGCTCCTTTTTATTTTGAATGCCACCATTTTTTTTTTATCAGTATGATGTTGTTGGGAATATTTTACACAGCGGCTAATTTAAATACAGTCATACAGACAAGTTCAGAATTATTGGCACCTCTAATGAAAATCAGCTAACAGGAATATATGCATAGTTATATACAATTTACTAGGACAGCTGTATAATTTTAGCTTAATGATATGATAACTTTTACCAAACATTTTACTTGAGCAGTGTCAAAAGAGAGGTAGTGCTATTATGTTTCAGCACGACTGTGATATGGTTGAAGATAATCATAGCCAGGCTGAAATTCAGTACAACCTCCAGTGTGATATAACACAAATACTTCTGCAACTGGACTTGAACTAGACTGTTGCCAAGCAACACATAAACATTTTCCTGCACACTAGCTTGCTATAAATAAATGAAATGCAATCAATTTAGCTCAAATGTTATTTGTGGAAATCTAGGATAGATTATGATTAATGTAGCCTAATTAACAGTTAATGGAACACACCTGTAAATCATAGTGATATGTAAAAATACCAGTGCTGTTATACTGTAATATCAGCACTCCTGGAATCTCTCTCGTCCAGTCAGATTACTCAGTCAGAACTTACTGTTGTATAATAGTGCACATTTTTCTGTTTCAAAATGAATGGCACTTCTATAATTAATATTTGGAGAGAATTTCAAATATACAAGAATACGTGCACTGAGTAACTTCAAAAATGTCTAACAAAGGACATTCACTTAAAAAAAAGGACATTCAAAAAGGAATGCAGAATCTTTGTCATTTATATTCTTAGGTTTGCATGTGTGGACTGGTTCTTCCTAGCTCCAATCAGGAGACTGGGTTGGCCATTGCACATCACTGATTTTGTGTTTCTATAGCCATTTCTGTGTGCTGGGTAAAATACACCTGTCTCTACTGTGTGAAAATACTTTGCCCATGGTGATGAATGGCAAAGAAATTTTATACAAAATGTAAGCATATATTTAAAAGAAGTTCCTGGTAATTAAGCAATTAATACAGACAGTGTCCAATGTTATAACTGTTTTTGTTTATTCTAATTATTCTTTAGGAGTATTGCCACATGTTTTTGAGAGAAATAAATGAGTTTTGTTATGAGCAAGGTACCTAGCTGTTTATTGTTCATTTTTGTTCTGTTCATACTGTTCTACCATCTCACCACATCAAGCTCCAGATGCTCTACGCTTTGTAAAAGTAGTAATCAAAGTCTTTTTATTCCTATGTATCTTAAAATGACAGAGTTAATATGACTAAGTCTTTGGGAATTTATTCCACAATATTTACAGCACTATATTGAAGCAACACATCACTACTTGACCTTCATTTCTCTTTAGTGCTTAGCATTGGACATCCCACTAATTCAGGCCATTCCTTGGAATTGTTTTATCCTTAATTTTTTTATTTGACTTTGTCACTCTTTGGTCAATATGATGTGTCATAATAGGTCATACAATTCGTGATTGTTTTCGTGTTCATTAAAAAAACCTTTGCCACAAATATAAGGTTTCAAACTAGAAAAAACAAAATTTTTATACATACCTTACGCCCCACTTCATTGTTATGGAGGTTCATGAGAGTCCTTGCATTTTGCTTTATCTCCCGTGCATCCACAAACATCTTGGAAAAGCTCAGGCCATAGTGGATGTCAGCTGAGCAGCCGCCCCACTTCCAGCCCTCTTCCTGGTTGTAGAAACCTTGCTTCTCTTTATCGCACCCGCAGCCACTCAGGGTTCCCTGAGTGCAGGCGGCCGTGATAGCATGGGCAACCCCGGCAGCGATTATGGCGTAGGTGAAAGCTGCTTCTTTACTCCCTGCAAAAACAGAGAACATTTACAATTCAGAATCACTGCCAATAAGGTCTGCTGTCTCAGGCCAGATCAAGCCTATGCTTGACATAGTTCAACCTTCAACAGCAAAATGCACAGCATTTGCCAAGTGATATCCATTTATCATTCTGTCTTTTTGCTCTTTTGGCTCAGTAAATGAGGTGGGTGGTTTGGACAGTTATCAGACATACTGAAAATAGGTTCATATGGAGATTATACAGTACTTGGCATTATGAAAGGTAACAATGGTACGATAACGAATGATGGCGACATAGACAATTCAGGGTTTATTTGAGATAGAATAATTGTCCTCTGGTTGTCAGGTGAAAGGAGACATTAAGACAAATAACTGTATGATTGCTCAGTGATGGCCATTTCAGTGAAAGAAGAAATAGCCTATCTCTTTTCACAAGCAGAGTGAACAAGGGTTTATTTAAGAGACAATAGAGTGGTAGAAATCGGGGGCACGCAGTACGTTTGGACTCTTTCCCAGCTTCCGTCAGAAAGAGGGATCCACCCAGCGGAGGTGAGTTCCCCAGGCATGCAGAATCTCCTCTGGCAAAAAGACTCAGATAATTGATTGCCACTGCTAAGCAGGGCACTTCCAGGTTAAGAGTATTATTCACTTATGTAGTCACAGAAATGCAACAAAGACCTTTGAAAAGCCACAATTCAAAGCACTATTAGGTATGTGTTGCAATGCGCCATGACTAGTTGTTTTGACTTAAACTCTTAGAGATTTCTCTTAAACCTTTCATTTCTTTCCTTAAGACTGGCTAACAATGAGTCTAACAGGAAGACTGACTTGTGACCTATGAGCCAGCCTCTACTCATCACAGTGAATTCCAGCGTTCTCTTTCAGGGTAGTGTTCATTCGAATCAATGGGAGTTTGCAAGCGACAGACTTTTTTGTTATGTGTAACAGCAACTTGTATTAAAGTCTTAGATTCATTATGATCGTATGACTGAGTTTGAAACCATTCCTGCTCTGTATTAGAAGCAGAAGTAATCCCGACACCATCTCGATTTAATCATGATTATACACATGAACAAGATTCTTGGGAAACTCCTAAGCAACAAGCTTTTAAGATCTATTGATCAGTACTGAGTTACCTGAGCTCTCCTGGAAACGTACAAATCATCATTTGGATTAATGAATCATCAACTGTTGACTCTTCTAGAAATCATTTACACACCTCAGACTAAGAAATCTGTGTCCTTTAAGCAGGCTGAGTGTTTAAACTTGTCTCGCATTTCAAATTCTGTACCAAACATAAGAAGTGAAGTATAGCTTAGTGATATGATTTTATGAAGTGAATTTCATAGTGAGTGGTGACCAATAACCGTCTCATTCAAGCTGTCTGCTGATTACTGCATCTTGCATGCAATGAACGAGTACAGAGCATTCTCAGGGCTTTCTCAGGGCCTCCAGACTAACACAAACCCTGGTATGTGTTGACCTGCAGCTGATAAACATCTTGGAGCAGCGCCCAAGCAATTTAAGAAAGGCTTGTTTGGAGCATCAATTATATGGAGATTTTTATGAGTTTCTTGGGCTTGATGCCAAGAGAGAAGAGACGCATTCAACAGAAAGGTTAGCACATACTGAGGATTTCACAAAAGTTCTAAAACCATAGGCCATGGTGAAATAGTCTTTTTATTAAGTATATTACTTTAGCTGTGTTTACTTAAATCAAGATAGTCTGCACACAAACTCGACTGATAAGAAAGCAATAAAACATGTGTGTTATGACATTGGGTTTTGTTACATTACAGAAGTCTGAATCAGTGGCTCAAAATGATCCTTACGAGATGTCTCTTGCCAAAACTGTAAATGCAAGAGGTTAATTTCTAAACCTCACACAATGTACTTGTCTGGGCTTGAGACAATGCTGGTGGGGGAAAACTATTTTTCAAACATGCCGGAGGGTTCTTAAGTGTGAGAAAGGGGGATGGTGAGGGCTCCACTTGAGAAACACAAGATAAAACAAATAAAAATTATGCAGTTATGTGTTCCTGAGCCCTGCTCTATTCCTATCAGTATGTTTGGTAACTGGGCCACATTTAAAATGTAAAGTATTCAGCCAAGCATTAGAAGTAATGCTGTGACACATTCCTGAAAGAGGAATGCTCTATTTTGATGCCAAGTCCAGAGCATATGGTACCAGGCCCTGACCATGACTTCACCTCCATCTCAACTGCCTTATGAGGATTAACCAACGCTCTTCATCTCTCAGCATTTGGCTACTGTGAGCGCTGCTGCAGGGCTGGCCACTGAAACCAGTCCTGTTAGAACATTTTCACACTCTTTTTTTATCCTGACTGTAGAAATGATAAGAAAACACAGGTCTGGGGAAACACCACAGCTGGGAAATACAACTGCTTTTGAAATGAAGATATTCTTTGGCCACTCTGTATCATTGTCAGCCAAATGGTGCTCAGATAAAGTAGATCCATGCCTCCTGGATCAAACAATATAATCAGTAACCAAGACAAAGGTACTGTCAGCCATGAAAGTGTGCTGCTCAAGAATGAGAAGGATTGTGGGAAATGTTTGGGTAATGCATGAGCTTGCAGCAAACCTGCCCTTTTTTCTTTATTTTTTCGCAAGTCACTCATCTTTGATGCCGAGGGATAAAATACAGCTTCACCTTCAGTGATGGATACAAGTCTCTACAGATCTTTGCAGAGTCGCAACTACACAATGTCAGTGCTGCCTCAATCTAACTGAACACAAGATGAGAGGAAATAGGAGAAATTTCGTTAAATATGATCACTGTGTTTATTTCCAGGGTAGGTCAGTCATTTGAGTGTCACGATTCCCTACAGCCATCTTTAACAGATGAATAGCCCAATAATCCTGCCTCCTTTTTTCCCCACCAGCCAAAAAGGCTATGAAACTAAAGCAAAATCTTTCACATCACTATTCATCAACTGTCAGAGGTTGAATGGGACTAAAGAAGCCCTAAATAGGCTTGGGTTTTCCTCTGGAAAATAGATAGTGTTACCCCAAGGAAAAAAAACTTTCTCTTAGCTAGTTTTGTTTTGTTTATCTATGGTGACATATGGTTACATTTCCTTAAAATACTGTACTATTTTGTTCCTTCATTCACACTCTGTAACTTATACCCGTGGAAAAGTGAAAAGCCCAACGAGCAAATCATTAAAATCTACAGATAAGACAGGATGACTAGAAAAAGGTTTCTTTTCAGAAACAGGGTCATTAGAGAGGCTGTAAATTCAGCCACGTTGATACTTGCTGTGTGAATGGAATGGAAGCATGTTTGACATGACATTACAGGAGGGCACTAAATACAAAATGCCTACAAGCAAATCAGCAGCCATGCAGCCACTGACAAACCACTTCCAGTTACAACAGCCTCATTTGCCAGCTCATAGCTTGTGTTTTAGTGTGCAGTCTCATTATGAGCTAAATCACAAGCCAGTAATTTGTCAAGAACTAAAGTTTGAGTTCCAAACTACTGAAAACTTTCTCAAGAGGTAGAATGAATCCAACCGTCTTTATCTAGTAGGTGAATAATAACTAACGCTGGTCTTATCGCAGAATTAGAAATGGGTGCCGTGTTAGGACAGGTCTATAGCTTGCCTGGGATCACAGAAAGACAATCAGCTGCAGTTTGATTAGTCACTGTGTGGCATATTTAATGAACTGGAAACTCTGTATGCCTTCATGCACATATAGTCAACTCTGACTTAATTATCCCAGTTTATTAAACCAAATGGCCACAAGTTATAATCACAAAAATAAATAAATCATTCAAGGTAGTAACCAGGATTTCAGTTAGAATTAAATTCCAGGTTAATCGTGTCAAAAGGTTCACTTCCTTAACTTCAACTTAACTGGCACAACTTTGGGATGTGTCCGTTATTTATAGCATTCTGCTCATAACCTTGCCTAGAAATTGCATGATAGCCTCTCATTCTATGGATACAGTAAATAGTTGTGTAACATACCCACTTTCAACTCTTTTCCAAAGACGGTCCTCTCTCCGAGGGCAGAGCAGTTCCAGCGGCCATGGCGGAACTGGAACTGACACTCGTTGATGCCCATCTGCGCTCCTTCTCCGATAACGATGATCGCGTCCGGGCGGCTCTGGCAGATCGTCCGCTGGCGGGGGGCAAGCCCCGGGATTTTATTACAGATGATGCTCGCTCCCAGTGCTACCACAGAGGAGAAGCCGCTGTGCAGACGGAAAAAAGGAAGATTAAAATTTAAGAACGATAGAAAAGGCGCGCGGCATGTCTAACTGAACACAACGAGAAGACTGCGCCGCTTTACCGACTTGTCTAGATTTGTCTAATTTTTGGACGATCTCGGCCCAAAGTGCAAGCCGGATCATTTGTTTAGATTAGGACTACACACTGGATTTTTGCCTGATTCCCTTTCCCTTCTGTGTGAGGTTCTTATAGTAATAACACTGAGTGAACTGGGCGCTATAAGGTAGGCCTAAAGTATGCACCATGTATTTAATTGTTTATTATCAGTGTATTATGTAAATAGCTCACTGGAAGATGTCTGTAGTGCAGAAAAAAACATTACACTATTAATAGGCATAGACTATAAAGCTTAACCTTCAGCATTAATGTGCTAGCAATTTCATTTTGCACACAGTCAACAGGCAGACAGAAAAGCATCAACCATGACAAACAAGCTTAAAAACATTATTCACCCTTCTGTCATTAATATAGCTTTATTGCAACTCGAGGCTTTTTCTTAATTAGTCTTTTATGCTGAAGAACCTAAAAGCAAATTATAACCAGGTCAACTGGAACCTTCTGCAACTCACCCGATTTTCAGATAAATAATCCCCAGACAGAGGAAAATGTGAAAAATCCAGCGACGCGTTTTCCTGCTCATGGTGCCCTTTGCTTTAGCGAGGCAGGGAGAGTGAGTCCGGTGTGTGTGTGTGTGTGAGTGTGTGTGTGTGAGAGAGAAAGTGTGAGTAAGGTGCCTGCTTTAGCAGGGATGCAGAGCTCCGCCGCGCACCTGAGCTCAGGTCCTCCGGAGCCTCGGCAGCTCCTTCAGCATATGTACCGCTGAAACGGTGCTACGCTTAAATAAAAGTTACAATAATTAGGCTAAATAATTTCTCATTGCTGCCCGTGTGTTGTGTGCAGGTCCTCCGTTCTTGTACGGAATGTCAGGGCGGTATTTACATGGAGCTCATCTCCGGACGTGCTGTAGCTGCTGCGTTCCGGTACGCAAACCGCCGCGAGGCTGAAACGCTGGAGTTTCTCAACTCAGCTGGCTGTGAGCGCAGGGACTGGCCCCGAGTCTGCTTCCGCGTAACTGCCCTCACCTGGCGCTATTCTTAGAACGAAGTCTAATTTAGCCGTCATTTAAACCGTCGAGGAAATGCGTGAATGGGTTACAGGTCTCTTTTCCAACGTGCGGGAGCTGTTTGTCTAGTCTGATGGAGGTTAATCCGCGTGGTAGCTCGAGCTTCTTTAACAGAGCTTTTTATCTCTTTTGCCTGCACCCGTTTGCTCCTCCCATGAGAGAGGCTTTTGATTCTCTCCTCGGTGCACCTCTACTCCCCCCTGAACTACTCATCTTATTCAACATGCTGAATTAGCCTACAGGAGTTCATACAGGACGCTTGGGGATTATCATCCCATTTTAAAACTTCCACAGAATAGTTGAGAATAAATAAATAAAGCTAATAAAGCAAACAGCACTTCACAGCAGTATATGAAATGTCAATGCATGCAAAAACTGAATGCATTAAACCTTACCTTCAAATATATTACACATCAGTCAAAACTTTTTATACTGATCATGAAATGTGCTGAAAAGCATGCCATGCACATCAAGTCATCACAGTTTCAGGTTTAAAATTCTTTAGGGATTTCTTGTGAAATATTTGAGCATTTCTACCAACCCATCAAACTAAAACTCCTATCACAACTGTTTCTCTGTTACTTTGCTGTTTTTTCTAGGCCTATATTCTCTATTGTGGCACAAATATAGAGTGTGAACACTAAGACTCGCATTGTTCAGTGTAAGGAACCTTGTGAAGATGACAGTGTGGTTCTTTATCTTGTCAAAATGCGCTAATGCATTAATATTACTGAGGCCCTGAAATGTGCACTGGATATGAACAGTATCCTTCTCCAACAGAACAGTGAAGAGCGGCAATGTGAATGCTTTCACACTAATAGGATTTTCTTAGTACAATTGTTTAAACTGTTGAAATAGCTCGCAAATTTCTCTTTAAACTTCAGTTTAGACAAAATGACTTGATATCTATAAAACTGGTGGTGACCCTAGTCTGGGACTATTTTCTTTTTATAGTATAAATGTACAAACCGCACAATCAGTATTAGTCCCTCGGGCAGGTGGAGGTAACCCACTGACCTCATCACAGGGATGACATCCCATAACGGTGCTAATCTTATATTATATTATAGCTACTGGATATTCTGCCTGCTTTACAAACTTATGACAAAATAAAAGAGGAAGAATTAAACCTCACTCAGACATCAGTTAGTAAATATATTGGATAATCACAGACCTAGGTGTTTTAATTTTAAGAGTTTATGTGATATGACGGTTTGGTCGTTTGGATTATGATAGATTATTAAAGAGCGCCATCTTCCGGATGAAAGCGGGACTCGGGGAAGAGCCTCGCAGCAGAAGCACCGACTGAATCATAACTACTCAACTACTGAATCATAAATACTATTATTAGTGTTGTTATAGCATGACTTTCAAAACAAACACATTAAAAGAACATGTGCAAGGCCACCATGAGACAGTGTGAATAGCATTTATTTATAAAACATAAGACACACAAGCACTCATTTACACAAATAAAACCAAGAGCATTATTCATTTACAAGTCATTCTTATGGTCTTCATATTAAGCACAGGCTGGTATGAGTGAATCTCTGCCCCTCAGGGAAGGCAATAGATTGTATAGTTATCTTCCAGACAGGATAACATCACTATCCCACAACTATACAATCTACTACCTCACCCTGTGAAAGCATGATCTATTACAGACAGGAACATCAACATCCAAAGGCCTTATTTACCCCAATATCGTATAACACTGCATTCCCAACACTCCAGACCCATGACACAAGATGATGCAGCTGCTTCCTTGTCACCCTGAGAAAGACAGTAGGCTGTATAGTTATCTCCCAGCGTGGGTGTGACCCTAAAACTACACAACCTACTACCTCATCCCACAGTGCACAAACCGTCTTCTGTTTATGCGTAATAAATTCCATCACGCTTGTGCCGGAGAAGTGTCGACACTCATCCTGTATCCTTCACATCGCCAAAGGTGTGCCTGCAGAAAACAGGAACAGCAGTGAACAGTTGTGCAATTTAATAGGCACCACTGTAAGCAATTTAATAACTATGTGGGCTGTAGAAGACAATTAAATCTTGACAGCAACAGGAGATCGCCATCTTCCTTGTGGGGGAAAACATAAAATGAGCCAACTAATAAGGTAAAACTAGGCAGACAGACACCCCAATTTGTCATCTAAAGGATGGGAGACAGCTTGCACACTAATCCACTAGCCAGAGAGAAGAATCAAAATGGAGAAGTTGGCAGAGATCACTGACTCCATCTCAGTAAAAGAAAGCCATGTTGTCCTTGTGGGACTGACTTGGCTGTGATCTAACACTTCAGTTCAAAATGAAATGATCACGTTAGTGGCCCCTTTCTTCCCATTAGATAGAATTTCCCTTGTTCGTGCATTCATTAGGTACATGTTGGAATTAACAAGTCCTTATTATAATTTATTTCATGTGTTAGTGTTAATAAGCAGTCATTGATTAAAACATAGAGCTTTTATTCAAACAAATAAATGGAATATCAAAAACATCTGCTAACAGTAGAAAAGAAATTGGTGAATACAGTCCAGAACCAGACACAACAGGAACTGAGGCCCCATTAACAATATACAACACTTAACATTCAGCACCAAGGACGAAACTCAAGGGCTTTCTGTTCAAAAATCTCTAATTACTACGGCACCAGTACCCCAGTTTAATGACATCACTTGGCACTGAGCAAAGTCAGTTGCCAAGCTGTGTCCAACTTCTGGCCATTCCTTAAGCTCCTCTTTTCTTGCAGGGTATTCATCTTTAAAAGGCCAATGAAAGGCCAGTGATCCAAAGTCTTTCTGTAAAAGACAGCCAAAAAGAGACCTGCTGTTGCATCCAGTGTCTCAGAGTGCATCAGAGGATTACTTCATTGCCCCTTTTTTCCTTTAAAAAAAAATGATGCATTATTCTTTTTTAAAGACAGTAATAAAAGAATGGCTAACATCTCTCGCTGACACACACACACACACACAGTCCAGAAAGTAATGAGAATGAATTTTCTAACTTGATTTATAGAAAAATGTCACATTTCAATATTAACACCTTGAAAATATGTTCCAGTGCTTGAAATGGTCAGCTGTGAGGGTGTTGAGAGTGGCAGGACATTCTTTACTGAGCCTTTACGAGTGGTGGCCTTTAAAAAAACGTTTTAATTGTGGGGAACAAGAAGATATCATATGGGGCCAAGTCAAGGTTAGAGGGTGGACGGACTGGAATGTTTTTTTTTTTTCAGCCAAAACTCTCTCTCAGCCAGAAGTGGGACTCTGCATAACAGAGGAACCATGAAGAGGTGATGGTCTGTCAGGGTTCAGCACAGACATCACTGCAGCCACATTTCTTCTGTTTTAGATGTGGAGGAGTGTCCATTTTCACAGTCCTCTTTGAAATCTTTCCCCATCAGTATACTTGCTCTGATGATAGGGCAGCTTGTCAATAATCTAACAGTTCAACAGCTTCTAATGCACTTTTACCAATTCTCATGCAGAATTTGATCTGTACTGTGTACTGTTACTCCAAACTCAGTTGCACTGTTCCTGTGACAAGGCTCTTCAGCAGGGTTTCACAAAAACAAACATCTGGGCACTGCGAAGGCTAGAACGCAACTGAAACACTCACTGTTTATCCGAGACTCCACTCTAACGGACCTCGAACCACCATCTCCATCCGTAAGCCCTGCGGAGTGTGGGAACTTCATTCTCATTACTTTCCAGACAGACCATGTATTCCAGACACACACACACAATAGGCTTTCATGTCCCACTTTATGTTTTCCCTTTGAATGATAGTTACAGATGACATACTGTGGAAAGGAAATGGATGTCTGATTTGTCTGTGTATTGCACTGCAGGGAAACACACACACACACTTGTTTAGGCAACCGTTTTTAAACCAAGACAGTGAAAGCACCTCGTATCATTCAAAGTTTCTCTGTCATGAATAACGTCCAGATTTTTTCAACATCCATAATGATTAATGTTCTTCTTGTTGACCAGGTTCTTGCTATGAGCCGATCATTAGTGATCATGGCAAGAGAAAATATGAAATGGAGAATTTTTATTTCTATAATTCTCCAGGTTAGACAGCTTTTCAACGTGTGGGCCTTTTTGGTAAGTAGCCTTCGAATTTCAATCACACTGACATTTAAATCTGAATAAATAAAGCGTGCTCTGCAGACAGACAGACAGGGAGGGAGATGGAGCCGGAGGCGCTGAGTGCAGCAGGACACAAACCGCTCTCAGTCCCTCAGGCTGCCTCGCTGCTATACCATCAGCTCCCACAAAGCAAAGACCCTCTCAGCGTTCCCATTAGCGCTTTAGAAGCATGCTGTATTTTCAATAACTTCTTTCACACGTTTTTTTACACGTGAAAAGCGAAAGAAAACGGCATGGCTCACTGTGCAGAGGTTAGACAAAAAGAAGGCCAATCTGGCGCGCTAAACTCTCCCAACTCTGCTCCTCCAACTCCCTCGCCTGTTCACCCAAAAATGGCGCCTTCCAAAAACAGTGTAGTTAGCTCGCTATAAAAACTGCACATCGTGTCTCTTAGTTGTTCAAAATGTTAAAAAATAATAATTGTTTTAAAATTTCGTTTATCGGAGCCAGTTAATCCTGAACACGGAGAAGCGAAACATGGTGCAATCACGTCTGCTGCATTCCAGCCTCGCTAGCTAACAGCATCCCATAAAACTCTCATTCACATTAGCAAGCTGGCTAGCGAGGCTCACGGAATTAGCCTAATCTAGCGCGACAGCTAGCTGGGTAGATCCCCAATTCCCCCTCTTCTAAAGCTCACACAAATCAACACTCGATTCATACACGTTTAACTTTGCTTAGTCGTTTGTGTCGAGTCGAAATCTCTCTCAAACCTACAGAACATACCTTCAGTGCAGCCGTGTTCAGCAGCTGTCTGCGATGGAGCAGGCTAGTGAACGCTACTGCATCAGCCAGAGAATGTAAGCGATCTGATTGGCCCAGCGCCTGAACCGTGACCCGGAAGTGTGTTTTGTATGGTTCGCATTAAGTGCAAATCTTTTTCTTTTTCTACTTGGAATGATATATTTGAAAAGAATCTCGTATCTGATAAATCATATCACTTTGCTAATCGAAAAAGAAATGAATACAAGACAAACCATTGTTTCAGATAAACATTCTTTTTTTTTATTATTTCTGAGACACCACGAGGCGCCAAAAATCCAAGTTTCTTAAGATCCCGTATCCGCCAGAGCTGGGCTGTGGCTCTGTGAGCGGGAAGGGACACGTTTTGCAGTACAAAAAAAATTCACGCAGCAGTATTATTAACATAATACAACCACATCAATATTAGGTTCAAATGTGCAGAGGAGTATTCTGCTTTTTTACTTGACCATAGAGCTTTTTTATTCCAAATTTTTCAACTACCAGAAAAACTGGTATAGTTCCCCATGGGATCTTTGCAGTCTTCACTCTGATGTTTGTTGGAGCCCCAGCATTGAATTCTGGTATTACATGCGGCACGCCCTATCACAGGGAGCAATTTTTGCAATTTTTGGTCACAATCACCCAGAGTCTTTTTACAGCCAAACTGCTGTCATTAGACAGCGGGGACGCTGAGCGTCCACAGAGTTCAATAGCGAAGCAAAGAGTGCAGCGAAACGAGACCAGTCATTGGATA
>JAOVYV010000001.1:20102927-20120521 GCA_025674545.1 Hassar affinis | reverse complement strand
ATAGATAGATAGATAGATAGATAGATAGATAGATAGATAGATAGATAGATAGATAGATAGATAGATAGATAGATATCGGGGAGGCAGGAACACACACAAACCGTTACGTTTTTTAGATGCATCTTGCATCCTGCATTAAAGATCATAAACCAGCTGTAATAGTAAACTGCGAACAGTTGCTTTCGTTTGCTATTTGGCGGAATTAAATGATTCCGGTTAAATATATTTTTTTCCCACATACCTCTTTAATAACCCCAGGAAGATCTCTGGAGGTTACTCGCTGCAGTCAAAAATGATTATCGACAATGTGAAGTGAATCAACTGAATTTGCTAATACTCCATGTGTGCAAAAATACCAACTTGGGGAACTTAGCAATAGTTTATCATTTTTTTGGAAATAGACCGAAAGAATATATTTTATGAAATATTTCATAATGCAAAATATAAATAATAGTCTACAAATATTTATAACCGTGTCAGTATTCATAACTGGCTAGGTACCAATGTTATTATGTAGAGCTGTGTTAATTGCTCATATTCCATTTGGTTCTTTTCCACCTGGTCAGTGAAGCAGTCTCTCCTCTCACTATAGTGCAGAATTATTTCCGTGCAGTTATAGTGCAGTATTTATGAGGCCATCTTAATTCTCGGCAGAAAGAAAAGAGCAGAGATAATCATCTGAATTTTCCTTAGAGAGAGACAAAATTATGCGAATTAGGTTGAATTATGAAATAATAGATAGATAGATAGATAGATAGATAGATAGATAGATAGATAGATAGATATAGAACATATAGGACGGGTCGTATAATATAATAATATAGAGTGTAGGCCTACGTGCATATACATACACCCACATACATATTAATAAATGGCTTTTTGCACCTGTAAGATCTAATTATGAGAGGTCAGGTTATACAGTTATGATTCACTTGCACAGTTCACTGTACGTGTCCCAAGACGCGCAGATTTGCAATCACAGATTCCCAGTGCACAGGTTGAGTGCAGTGTTTGTTCAGGGATGTTGTTATATTTTAGTAGAGTGAGCTCCCAGTCCAACTGCAGAGAGCTCTTGCTGATAGCTATGTTAAAAAGCAGACCGGGAGCTTTAAGAGTTTATAGGGCGCGACGTGCTCCTTTTAGACTAAAGTGTTTGTTCTTGAAGACACTTAATACTCTGAGTGCACAACAGCGGTGTTAGATCTCCGAAATACCGCCAGTTCTTTTGCTTCTTCATCCCTCTGTACTAGCGCTTCTCAGCTAATGGCACATTACATTTTTGTAGTCGTTCCAGCGCCAAGAACGCAGATCCCTCCCGTACAAAAGAGATGGGCTTACAGCAGCACAGGTGGTGAAATTTTCATCTCTGAACTATTTTGGTGGAGCTCACAAAAATAAAATTCAGTGGACACTTTGTCCTTTCCACTGAATAAAATCCAGCAGGGTTGAAATAGTAACCTAATGGACAGAACCGCTTCTCTCGTGTTCAGAATATACTGCACAGAAGTCATAGAGGTAAATTAAATAAAATCCATAAATAAAGCAAACAAGCATGTAATTCAATATCATTGCATCGCTGCTGTGCAGACGGCCTTTTATAGACACAGTTTTCTGTTTTACCGTTGTGCATTTTGTAGTGAGAAATGGACACATGCATACGAACGGGCAGTGCGGCTTTTTCTCTGGTGGTCTTTTAGAGCGGTGTGAGGGAGGGTTGAAGGTGTGTGTGTGGGGGGGGGGGTGAGGGGGGTTAGCATGAACATCTGCTCTCTTCACTATACCTTCCTACGTCTCAGTGAAACGTCTGAGCCATTCGTCAGTGCTCACCCGTGAACGTGATCATTATGCAGATTAAAGACAGGTGCAGCCACACTTCCCCAGCGGAAGGCGAAGGTCATGACAGATTTTTGTTGCAGACATACGCTACTGACGAAGCATGGGACACCCTAAGACCATAATATCATAGCCTATAAAATAAGTAAGTCTTTTAGAAATACCGACTATCAGTAAGGGCCCTGTTCCCAGACAGCATCCAGAAACAGACTAAGCACTAATTTTATGAGAAGTTAAACACCCTTAGGCGATGTGGTTGGACCTGGTTCGATTTGATACAATCTGAAAGTCATATAAATATGTACGAGCCTCTCGTTAGATTTTAATATCAACTGAGAACCTTCTGTAACACTTAATTTACGAACGCAACGAGCAAACACTTCTAAACACTAAATACTATTTCTATTTCTATTTATAGGATGGGGACAGTAGTTTGGCCCATGGTTAATCCATGGGAGATGGAGATGTTTTTTCCAGCTTGCAAATGGAAATCTTAATGTGAAACACTGTGCCTGTGTACTTAACAGTGTTTGAGGTAGCCTGATTTTTTATAGACAGTAATGATTAGTAAAGTCTGGGACAAATTTAGTGTTTCTCGGTCGCTGTTTTCACGCCGGATTAAGCTGTTTGCTGTTATGATGGCAGAAAACGTTAAAGTGAAAACTGTTTGTTATTTACCGATTACTATTTTGTCCTTTAGGCAGTGGGTGATGTTTATAAAAAGTAAGTTGTGATAGATTTAGTGTCACTTGGTCCTTGCTTTAGTAAATTAGTCCAACTTTTTAGGACTTCTGAGAAATAGTGATTTCATTGGATTTTACACGTTTTGTGCGTGTACGTTGCGGGTGTCAGCTCCACTCCTCTCCTTTACGAGGTGCTGTGTATGAATTCTTACTCATTTACGTTCGCTGTACGTGGAATCAAGACGATTGGTCGTTAAATTGAGCTCGACTTTTGGGAGGCCTCAGTCGTAGTGTCTGTCCAGCCACACACACACACGCTGGAGAGAACTGGACACGATTAAAGGAGCTCTGATTAATATAACCAATGTGCCAAAACTGCACATGCGGCGTATGATCCCAATTAGACTGAAACCCAACTCGGCCAAAGCGCTGCTCCACATTCATCCGGTCATGCGTTCCCATTTTGTTTTCGTTGGACTGTCTTTGACAACACGCTTTTTAGTCACTGGGTTCAAAATAAATTACAAATGATAATGTCAAACGTATGGCACACGCATTAAAAAAGAAGGATGCTGCAGCTGTTACGGCTGCGTGCCGTGCTAATGATTTGCAGAATGGCTGCGTTCTTACATTGTCATTCAGAAGCATATTAAATGATAATTAGAATAGGCTAATGATAAGACCTTTTTAAAATGCTTAATCTGTCACTGGCTCTTTAGATGGAGAACTGCACACCACAGCCTGTACTCTAGAGAGAGGACATTTCTGCGCCGAGAAGAAATATTGTGTGTCCTTTAGGGTACCTCTTCATGCAATACATAACGATGTTGTGTGCGCTAGAGCAAGAATATTAAATAACGTGTCTTAATGGTCCCTTCTAGTGGAGAAAACATGATACAGTGCCATTTAAGGTGCCCTTACAATGATCTAAATTTGATGTCCCTAGAGGTGTGTTGCCAGAGGATGCCATGATGAAGTGCCCTTTATGCCAACCCTATATGACAGTGTCCCAAACTGTGCCCTCTCCAGTAGAGAGTATAGGGTGATGCAGTGATGTATACGCCTGCAGGTGGGAAAACTGATGAAGTGCCCAGTTAACTGCTCCTCTAACGGAGAAGTGCCCCTCCAGTGGATCATTTGTGATTCGGTAAAGGGCTGTAAAGGACTACAGATTGGGTATAACCACAAACACAGCTGTGCGTAAAAGTTTAAAGGTTGTGCCGTAGGCCAATGCGAGTGTTTCAAAACAAGTATTTCACAGTTTTTTTCAAAAAGGCGATAAGAAGTCATAATCTTTCTGGTTTAAACAGTTTGCTATGCAAAGTCAGAGGTTTGTTTTGCGTTGTAGATATAATGATAAAACATGAAAACATGTCCGCGTACACACATGGCTTGGTTTGTACATGGTATCCTATGTTAACGGCTGCAAGTCATGGATTTTCTGTGGTCTGACTAATTCCAAGTGGCAATACAAAATCAAACATGTGAAATAAAGAATCCCAAGGATAATAACATTATCCCCTCTGTCAATGTCATTAAGAAAGGAGCTGTCAAAGTGTGAAAAAGTAGCCCCTCACACTGCATGACTTATGAATCAAACATAATCAAACTATAACTATACAGTGTTTTAAAAGGAATGTTTTCAATGGTTGATCCACAGCTTTAAACATTTTGAATATGCATGATCGTATCACGTTTCCACGTGACTTGTTATTCCGATTGTGTTTGCAGAGATGATGGTGTGGACACCCGATCCACAGTCCACATGCGCCGTGCGGAGCAACTGGCGAGAATCAGGTAGCTGAGTATATAAATACTCATAACAAAATATAGAAAGGGTCATATAATTGAACTCCTATAAATCTATTGGATGCTTGTAGACAGTACATTTTCCGAAAACCCAGGGAAGTGTTTTGTGATCTGTCAACAAAATATCATGATTAAAATATTATGACCATATGCAGATCTAGTTGTAAGGAAACACGAATAGCCGAAAAAATCACGAGCCTGTTGTCCTATTCCTATTCATTTATTCACCTTTTTGCATCAGACCTTCGAAGCACAAGGTTCATTCGCAAAACCAGTACGTGTTTACCTTGTGCGTCGGAGAGCTGAAGCAAATGGGCTTCGGTGAAAGCAGAGCGCGTCAGTGGGAAGCCGGGGAGCCCTTCCACGTGCGGGCTGTGACGCTGCAGGCTTCTGCCCACGCTTCAGTACACGTGAGGCGCTGGGGGTGAGACCGGCTTTGCGCCTGTAGATGGTTGGGTTCATTTATGGTCCATTCATTGAGGCTGAGCGAGCATAGAGCTTCTGGGAGGTTGTGCTCACACTTCATATGTGGAGAGCTGATAAAGCTCACACAATCACCGCTAAGGGATTACTCCCAAAGCAGCATTCGAAACACTATTTTCGGTGTATGCGTGCCGTCTGGTTCATTCATTAACACCCACGATGTGAATAGAACTTGAAAAACCAAAATAATAGCAAAGGTAATTGGATTTGTAAGCAAAGATGCTATTCAAGGTAAACAAAATAGCATAGAATGACAATCATTTCAATCAAACAAGGAAACATGAATACAAATGATTTAGATTACTACTTTTGATGCATTTTATAGTTCACCTATAAAGAAGGCCTTTTAAAAGTAGCTTAATTTTTCCGTCTATGTGCCTTTTCCTATAGTGATGACTTCTCTAAAGCATCGAAACTAACAGAGGAAAGGCATTAGACCACATAAGCAGGAGCATCATTCCAGCTGTTAGACGGTCTATGTGTTGTTCCTATTTTAGGGCTAACCTCCAGGGATGCATGGTTGGATTGGCTGTTTCTAGCTCAGTCACGCATAAAAACTCTGGACAGTTCAATATAAACCATCACAATCTGCCCTTAGTGACATATATAATAAATTATCTATCATGCCAAAGATTTTTTTCCCATTGTGATTAAAATAGGCCATCAGAGTGGGAACCACCAATTCTGGCAGTACTGCAAGTCACCTCCTGTCATCTCCTTTATCCTACTGCACACAGCTTGCAGGAAATGTCTAGCTTTCCCTAAATTAATGCTCACATAAAACAAGGCAGCTGTTTGGAGAATTGGAATGGATCAGCTCATTACTGAGATATTGGTGTAGATCAGAGAAATAAATAAAACAATCTTAATTGTTGTGTATATGTTTCAGTTCACTTCAGATCAATGTACTGTACCTTCTTTCCTTTAAAATCACAGCTCTGTCTGTCCACTATGTGTTCGATGTTTCCCTCTAGAGCTTTATTAATAATTTAAATCTATACTTGTGGTGCACAGCAAAAGCCTGTCCCCTTTATTCCCTTCCAAGTGGTGGGAGCATAAATAAATCTAATTTTACTTTGTCTAGGTTAAAGGATATTTGGTTCATTTATTTTTCAAGCACAATTTATTCATGTTGAGTGTGTGTGTGTGTGTGTGTGTGTGTGTGTGTGTGTGTGTGTGTGTGTGTGTGTGTGTGTGTGTGTGTGTGTGTGTGCCCTACGATGGATTGGCGCCCTGTCTAGGGTTGTTCCTGCCTTGCACCCTGGGCTGCCGGCTGGGCACCGGCTCTCCCGTGACCCTGAAATAGGAGTAAGCGGTTAAGATAATGAATGAATGAATGAATTTATGCAGGTTTAAAAATAGATTTTACTGATGGATGTTAGACAAATGTATATAATGTTCTCCAACGAGTATAATAAGAGGACGGAAAAACAGAAACATTATTGAAAGCATATTTCCAGTAATGATCTAAAAGATTGTAGACATACAGGTCTGCTTTTCTAAGTGATTTCTAAATCCCAATTTTAGTCACACCTTTTCACTAACCACTGAATATGCCTCCATCCCTAGAGTTTCCTCTAGTACTCATTGATTTTTGCTCATCATTGTTCTCACTACTTGTTGTACATGATCTGCTATCAGTACAAGATTTATTGTAATTTTTAACAGACTTTAAAATATCATGCCAGAAAAATTGTGGATAAAAGAAAGTGAACCATTAAAGGACATCTTCTCGCTGAAAAAAAAATATTGATGATGTGCTTAGTAATTCTGGTGTTAATTGGTTGGTTGGTTTGTCCTGTATTTTGTTTTATTTGTATTTCATTCCTGTGAGAAATTAGAGTTTGTGCTGACCTCACATGGGGAAAATGACATCAAATTTTTTGTAGAACAGACTAAGGAACTCCTGCAATAATGCTGCTGCATTAAATATTTAATGATAATGCAAGAGTTAATGCTGTGCTCCACTGAAGGTTATAATTTCCAAACTGATCATTTCCAAATCAGGATAATCTGAAGAAAATGCCCCCTTGAATTTAAGTTCCTACTCGTCAATTTGGAATAGTCCACTAACCACACGTTCCTCCCCAGTTTACAAAGTGACATCAAATCTGCATGGCTGCACACAGCATAAGAAGTAAATAAAGCAGCAACTCTTCAATTAAATTAATTATATTATATATACAAGTATATGCTTTAGATCAAACAACATACAGATATATTCCCTTGTTAAATCTATAACACTCAACTACCTCACAGAAGAGAAACGTGTCAATATTTTTTTACATTTTGCTGGTTGAAAGTCGTTTATACCAACCTGCAAATTACTACTAACAGGGTAAGTCAAATGCAACATTAATCCTACTGGCTATTATCAGTGTGTTAGTGTAAGTGAAAACAGAACATGTCAATGAAATAATATTAAACAAAAATGATATTTATAAGAATATAAGAATTTTAATTAATTGTAAAACATTTAAAAAAATAATTTAATAAATATGAATTATTAAATGACTAATAATGCAATAAATATTGATATGCAAGTCATTTAATATGAACCTATATTTTTATTTTTATATAACAAGTAATAACAGAGATCTGAATGAGATCGGAAGTGTGCAAGCATGATAATGATAATGGAATAAACAGAACCACTGCATTCATGTTGAAGCCCACTCCCTGTTCTGAGTAAGCCCATCCCAACATGATTGATTATTTGATGTTTTGATGTATTTGAAGTTTAATGTTAAATCCTTTATCTTCCAAAAATCCCTTCTCTTGTCTTTATTGTTTTTTTTAACAAATGAGGGCAGAAACAACTACTCAGATTCAAAGCTAAATGATGTAATGATATAAGTCCCTGATGAAGCATCACCAACAAGCAGATCACCTTCCCTATAACAAGGAGCTGACCTGAACACTGAGTAGTGCCTATACTCCAGACCAAGAACACCTCCTCTGAGCAAAACATTAGCGTATATATATATATATATATATATATATATATATATATATATATAGATCACGGAAACAAAGAAGATAAGGAAGACTCACCTGAGCAAGTTGTGTGGTAAGATCATCTGAACTGTAATAGAGATGACTGTATGGGAAAATGTAAATGTAAATGAATAGAAACCTGTGCAGTAGGAATTTTGTGGAAATTGAATGGTGAGTTGTTTGCTGGTAAAGTTAAGTGTTTTTGAAGAGGGGTTCAGTGTTTTTCTTAGGGTTGTCTAAAGTTCACTTACTGGTGAAATTTCATTTAATGTACTACTTTTGCCAAACAGCAAATTGCAAGTGAATGCTAGGCTATATTTAATATGCTGTAAAAATGTTTGGGCCAGTTTTGGCTATTTTGGCAGTCATAACATAATGTGTATATGTTTGCATGGAATTATGCAAGTTTAATTTGAGCAGGTTATGCTATATATAATTATATAATTATGCTATACATCATTGTATTATGTATAACTATGCTTGTTTGTTTTTCATATAAATATCTATGCAATATCTATGTCAGCTAAATAAGAGTTCACAGAATAAGAAAAGTCATTTATCAGGATGTCATAGGTCTTGTTTTTGTAGTCTAGACCAGTGTGGGTAAACAGCATAGAAACTCACTTGCCCTATAAAAACAAAAACAATTCAATGCTATATAAGAAACATGCAGTGTGGTGCAATTCCTCATCCCCATGCTACCACTTCTTACTCTTCAGTTTATACCCTTAGTAACATCAGCCCTGATTTATTCCTCCAGCCTGCTTTAAAGACCTGGATCATATAACATGCTACTTTAGCCCAGTGCTTTTAGTGGTTCTCAAAACCACATAAATATTATGCAGGAAGAAACAGCAATAGAGCAAAGTGTTTTTTCAGGCTTTTTTCTAAATAAAATGCATGGGTTCGTGGCAACCCATTGAGACAGCAGGATTATTATGATGCTGGGGGTCAAGATTATGACTCTGCGGCTTCACTCAACAGAATGCCAGTCGTTAGAGGTTGAGCAGCGAAATAATGTGCTATTGTTTCTGTCTCTGCACTGTTTGTTTGCTGAGATGCAATCTCACATCCTGGAATGACTTCAAAACTTCCACACATTTTTATGTAGTCAATGCTCAGACTGTAATGGTCTGGAAAATAGCAGTAAATGTATTTTTATTCTATAACCCATCTGGTATTACCAGTGTTTTGCATTATTTTAGGGCCTGATTGATCAGTGTGTTTTTTAATGCTCCAAGTCTGACACTACACCATTTCCAGTGAAGTTCATGTAATAGTAACAAAGAAAAAATATGCACAAAATCACAGGATTAAAACTGCAGGCATTCCGTGGCAGCAGAAAGGCCTTCTCAGTTAGCATCCAGATGTGCCACATATGGACCAAATACAACAGGGAAATTGCGTCATCAAATTCAATGAACTTGACTCACCAGAGAAAATAAGGCTCTTAACTACAAATGCAGTGATCTAGTGACATGGGATAAAATAATATCCACAAACAGTTGTGATCAGCATAAATATTCTTAGCATTTAGCCTTGCCTCTTCACTTTTAAAAGCAGCCATAAAACACATTTAAATGTACTCTATATCCAAGAACTGTTGCACATAGCAAAAGTCAGTCATTTTGCCAGATATTTCTGTGTTTAATATTTATTTCAATAAATGCCCTGAGCATTAAAATATGGTCACACAATTATTAGAATTATTACTTAATTTTTCTTTACATGTTATTATTAGAATAGAATAAACTGTTCAAATTATCATGCATACCCTCAGACACACTGTATAGCATGATGAGCATTACTTCATACAGCCATATGAAACCAGGCCGAATGATTGAGCCAATCACGGTATGCATTAGAGTCATCACAAGAGTTTATCTGATACCACAAATGCAGGCAGCAAGAACTTTTAAACCCAAAACCACATGTTTTGCATCACCCACTGAAAGTCTTTGGCTAACCAGATCCTGCTAAGGGGGTACTTAACTGACCCCAATCAGTGAACATCTCAATACCTGCCAGAAAAAAAGTCTCATTCAATTAATGAGATTACATACTCAGCTACATATTAAACTGAGCTCTACTCTGAGTTCCATGCTTTTGGAGTAACCATGAACAGAAAAAAAGGTTTAATCCAAGGAAAATATCAAATTACCTTTAAAATGCAAGAGAAAGGGAAAAATTATTGCTTGGCCAGCAAAACAAAAACATTTAAGTGCATTTTAAAAAGCCCACCCAGTCCATAGTGCCTCATTCAGGTATTACCATTCATTCAGGGATCACTAATTGAGCATTAAAGTGCCAAAATAAACTGAAAGAAATAACATAAAATTTGCCAAACACATCATGAAAAAGCATGTCTCCAGAATTGTCAAGAATAGTTGGCAAGAGATTTATGGCATGTTAGCACATTTGACGACAGAGCAGGACACGCCAAAGCATCGCCGCCGAAGCACGAGAGCATGTGCATTAAGGAGCTGACTCTCTTAAACAAGCTGATCAAAATATTAATGGTACGTGTAAACACAGGCCCTTTATCTGACAGCAATTTACATTACAAAGGCCTTCATCCAAGAGTGAAGCCAGGGCTTTCCTCATTAGCTGCAGTCTTTACCTCACACTTTGTCGCCGTGCACACAGGTGGATGCACTGCTCTGAGCCACTATTGTGTTTATGTTAGCTTTTCATAAGCCCTTTTTGAAATTTGTCAAACTGCATCATTGTTTAACTATGTGCCAGTCAAACGCATGGAGTGCCAGATGGGGGTCTTTCCCTCCTAACCTTTCATTCAGCAGAAGAGACATGCAGTTTCACAGCATAGTCACAAACAAGGAAAGCCTCGACTTTCATATTCATACTCTCCTCGCCTCCTCTTTCCCCAGGGCTACACCGTGAGCATGGGTTGAACCTGACATGGCAGCTCATTTTAAATAGAACAAACCATTTCCATCTGCCTGTTGGATGCTGATATGTGTTTTAAATGTGCAAGAGTGAACTGATTAAACAGAAATGTTACTTTTTATGGCTACAGACCCTAAAATATCAAACAGAAAGGCAGCAGAACAGCGAGCCTAATTTATCATATCATTAGAAAATGATGTGTACCAACCACAACCTAAGATACAAAAGGTAACCATGAGATCTGTTTTAATAGGTAGATGTCAGAAAAAAAATTTTTTCCTTGAAACAAAAGTAATATTTCAAAGAAAAAAATCCCAAAATATGTTAAATGTCCACCTGGTATGGAAAAGGCATTTTACCAGATGTTTACCAAGAGTAGGAGTCAAGAATGTGTTGATGTGTTTAAGACAGTCTACCAAAGATTAAGGACCCTAATAGCAATTGCAGATCTTTGTTTTGACAAGCTGAAAAAAGCCCCAGAAATAATATTTACAGCAGACAAGTATCTTTTTGCTAGACAGTGAATGGGTTCCGTAAGTGATCTGCATCAATTTCCTCAACTAATGCTTGAATCTTATTTTCAACAGGGCTTTCACCATCAGATGTTACAAATGAGCTCTTTGCCCATCCATTTTCCAGCTTGCGTTGGCTGTGGATTGTCTGCGGCTGTGTCCTGAGCTAGGGTCCATCTGGCCCTATCAGCTTCTCAGCCCCAAATCTAAACAGGCTGATGTTCTGCAGGTGTGGTCTGTGTCCGCTTGCACCTTTGCAAAACACCAGGATCAAGCACAACTTCCCCTGTAGCTTATAAATGCACACACAGTTCAAGGCTCCCCAAAAACAACCCAGATCGATAATGTCCTTTTCTTTACCTTCGGTGAAGTATAGAAAAAAGCTTTACTGATGTTCCAATAACTCTTTAAAATGTAAAATTCTTTAAAATTAGTTTGTAGATGGAAGATTATATTACTGACCTTATTGTATTCATTGGATAGTTTAATATTAAATATTATAAAACCCCTTAAGCATAATTATACAAATGTAAATTAAATCAAAAGAAGAATTTTTTTTTATTTTAAATAAATAATGAAAACATTTGAAATCATCATGAAATATTTCAGTTGAGCCAGTGGAATAAGATAAATTATTTCAGCTGTATGAAGCCCTGTGCCTACATTTACAGTGACAGTGTAGCTCAGTGGTTAAGATGTTGGACTACTGACTAGAAGGTCATGAGTTCAAATCCCACCACAGCAAAATTGCCACTGTTGGGCCCCTGAGCAAGGCCCCTAACCCTCAACTGCTCATTTGTGTAAATAAGATAAATGTAAGTCGCTCTGGATAACGGCATCTGCCAAATGCCGTAAATGTAAATGAGAATGTACATTCATTCATTAGGCAGCACTTTTATCCAAAGTGACTTACAGCTGAGATTGCAATTTAAGGTTAAGAACACAACATTTCCAACATTGCTTGAGAACCCCACATTTCCAGCTTGGGAGTTCTTGGAATGAAACCCACAACATACTCAGTAGAGAAGAACAGAGCTCTAATCACTGAGCCACCCAGGCTGGAAGTAAGCAACAGATATTACAAACAATAGCTTTCCAGTGTAACCACAGAGGTGATCTTATTATAAGTCCACATGTACTAACGGTGGTTCCTTTTTACTTTATTTTTCATGTTTCTATGAAAGAAGTATTCATCACCACCTATTAATCTGAGAGCCAAATGATAAACCAGATCAAGAGGTTTAAGTACAGGGAAGGGAGGTTGTCTGTAAATAGTATCTCCACATTACAAAAAGAATCATTGCGTTCTTTCTTCAGTGTGGCTGGGCTTTCCTGGATACCCCCCACCACCACCACTCCAGCCTCCTCCCCCTTCCTGGGCCATGGGGGTAAAGGAACAGCAAATGCACACAGCCAAGCGCTGAAAGGCCCAACCTCTGCACCCTTCTTCTGTCAGGCTGAAATTAATAACCGCTGATTTGTATTTAATGCTCAATTTCCTCTCTATTATTACAGCAGAGCAACACAGCCTTGGTTTGAGGGAGAGTTCAAATGACAGCCTTTCTCTCTCTCTCTCTCTTACCCTCCTTTTTCCTCCCATCTGTACTCTTTTCACATATGCCAAATAGCTTGCACAAATGTTGCATGCATGTCAAATAGAATCTCATTACCGTGGGCCCTTTAGGGCTGTTTAGGTCCTAGAAAATGGACAAGCGGGTGCTTTTTGTATTTGTCATTCAAACTTTAAAACAGGAATGAAACACATCCATTCACACCACTCAAAATATACTTGTGACGTTTTGGTGAGCGAAGTGTGAACAGGGTTTTGTTTTGGGCCTTATGCCATCATGGGGGGAAAACCACCATGGACTTTCAGCTTAAAGAAACAAAACGTGACATTAAATGAATTCAGAGCCTTATTGAAATACAGAGCTAAAGCCCTACTAAGAGCAATACCCCCATTTCCCTTGGTTGTTCTCACTGTTAATGTTTACTTAAGATGGGTGAATACATCACACCTCACACTATTATAGACCCATTCAAGTTCTGTTCTGCATCATTGACTTCAGTTGGATTTCTTTGGCCGTAATTTATCAACCTTCGTACCTTTCAGTGAAACATTTGTCATCATTCATCAAAGTCAAGCAAAAGGATTTTTCCAAACCCATGCAGTTTTAATGCTCAGTCCTAAAAAAACAGGATAAAGATGTGCTTTCACAATAATGACTGTGATTAACATTTATGGCAATGTAATTTATGCATGTTTCTATTTCCCAGAACAAAGCAATGAAGGAAATTTGAAGAGAGTTATATCAATAAATTAAATAAACATCTAACATAAACATTTTAAAATGTAACATTGAAAGTGAAATGTAGGACCAGTTCCACAGTGTTAAATATTTGTGCGCTCAGTAAATCACAAAAATTACTGAACACAGAGCATCTAATCTGAGACCTTCATTAGATGTACTGACTAGGAAATACATTTCACAGATATGTTAGAACAAAACTGTAAAGATAAGTTCATACATTTTGTACATGCTTGAAGAAGAGACATCAAGGTCATGTTTAAAAGCCTTAAGTGTAATAGGCCATAGCCATAAATAATTTATCTCATGCATAATTTATGCTAGGGTGATACGGTGGCTCGGTGGGTAGCACCGTCGCCTCACAGCAAGAAGGTCCCGGGTTCGATCCTCGGGTGGGGCGGTCTGGGTCCTTTCTGTGTGGAGTCTACATGTCGTCTGCGTGGGTTTACTCCGGGTACTCCAGTTTCCTCCCACAGTCCAAAGACATGCACCTTAGGTTCATTGGTGTCTCTAAAGTGGCCCTAGTGTGTGAGTGTGTGCGTTTGTGTATCCTACGATGGATTGGCGCCATGTCTAGGGTTGTTCCTGTGTTGCGCCCTATGCTGCTGGCTAGGCACCGGCTCCCCCGTGACCCTGAAAAGGAATAAGCGGTTAAGAAAATGAATGAATAAATGAATAATTCATGCTACATTTTACATACATTCCTCAAGCTGTTGCCTCAAGTCTGTTTGTTTTGAGCTTGTTCAAAGGCAGTGCTCTTTAAAGAGCCTTCATCCATATAAAAGTGTCTTCTTCATCCATGTAAAACACAGTGCAAAATAAAACACCCCATTAAGTACATGGTTTAGATCAATAGTTACAAATGTCATAAAAATTTACAACATTTTAGCATATACATGAACTAAGAAAATGTCTCCTTTGTCTGTTCATTCGAATAAGTAAATGACCTGTCGAAAATGACACTGCAGGCCAGTTTTATTCTTTTTAAACAAATGTGAGCTTTATTCTTTATTAAACAAGCATGCAGGTATTATTCTTTTTATAAACAAACATTTGTACTGATGTTAAACGAAGAAATTGCAACCGATTGTGAGAAGTCAACAGGTGTGAAGAGGATATGTTGCAGTGCTGTTGCGGTACGTTGCAATTATGAGCAACTGAATGGCACACTTGACACGAGAGGGCATTTACTCATCTATACTCTCCACTCAGGCTCTGCTCCCTCACCCTTAACCCCCTTAACTATTTCAGTCCTTTCAAGTGCATGTCACAACCCCATTTGGTTTACACCTTGCCTTCCTCACTCTGAGGTTAGATAAACATGTTAACACGCAAACTGACACACCAGAGCAAATCATGACCATCACAATTTCCTTGAAGGTCGATGTCTCAGAGCCAATTATTCTCAAAATAAACAGCATGTTTATGTTTCATTCATTCTATCCAAAAAGTAAAGATCCAAAAGCAGGTTCTATCTTTTTCTTTTTATTGCACCAGCACATTTTCGCCATGTCACTCCACAGGGAGATTCCTCACTGACAGCCACTGGGACACGTATTGTGAGTGCTCATGAAAAGTCTCCCTCTTTTTTAGGGATTGCCACCTATGGAAGCCATAACACTCCACACTCCTGTTACCCACTCCATCCTGCTGACAAAATGTCCCTGTATGTTTTGACATACTCCCTTCAAAACAGCCATTGTAAGTATATAAGTTAATGTCTGGGAGGAAAAGAAAAACAACCCAAACCATTTTATTAGGACTGTTGAAATACTGACTGGCACAATTATAGTGTGATCCATTAAGAGCTCCAAAATAATAGGTGCTACAAGTCAGTTTGTCATCAGGTGCCTAAATGGTCTGTGGTTTGCTGTGCAGTGATGTAATTGCATGTCCTTTTTGAGTTTGAGTGTAAGCCCTTGTAGGAATGGTAGAGCTTTGCCTCAACTTGTAGTTACTTTCATCTAACATTTACGTGTAAATACATAGAAGCATTTGACTTAGGCACTCTTTGGAAAGTTCAGACTGTCCAAATGCACCCTTAACTACTTCATCCAAGTAGATCTTTTTTTTTACTTTTATTTCAGGCTACAGAAGCCTTTGAACAGAAATCTAGGATTAGTCGGTCAGTACTCTCATTTGGTGGTATGTGTGTATTTTAACTCTGCAGGGAAACTGGAAGAGTGCAACACATCTGGAGAGAGCATTATAAAACATGTCTATTCCCTAACCTGGACGATGCAAGAATGTACTTGACAGGCTGTCATGCAGGAAATTGCTGCACTTTTCATAATGATGTATTCCATGATGCTGTAAAGGACCAGAATGTTTCTAAATTCACTTTTTTTTTGGAGAAATGACATTTTATGAGACAAATCTAGGTTGTCAAATTTCACCCTAATGACCACTTAATCATTTAATGTTTTGAAAGTTACCCAATTGTTGGTATTACCTCATATTTGACTACCAAAAGAAGTGATGTTCCACACTGAGGAATTACATTTAGCCAAACCAATAGCTTTTCATGCAGTGCAGTTCATTTGTAATAACATCAGAGAGTGGGTTAAATACATCCCTCTGTGATTCAGGGCATATGGGCTCATCTGTCATATCAGTAAATCTAGGAGGTCCTTGAGGCCCTGAAGAGCCACTTCATGTTTGTTTAGTCACTTGTTCTCAATGTAGAGATATATAGGGGCTCAGCAGGACACCAAGACTTCAGAGCAAAAAGCTGCTGTATGTGTGGGTTACCAGGCAATCTAGCTTAAAATATCATTTCTGAAAGAGCAATTATTTTTGCTTTTATGTCCTGTCAGTAATCAGTTTCTTTAATCATGAATGTGTTTTTACGTGAGTCTACTGACACAGTGTTGTAACTATAAACAAAAAATGGTATACTTAATCCACAGTGTCAATTCTCATCTGGGTATATTTACTTTTTGGCATGAAAGCCTCTTTTAATAGGAAGAAAAGTTGCATTGGGGGAGATGAGTCTATCAAAACAGCCAAGCACTCCTCCATTAGATGAGATGTACAAGCTTTAGCCAGGGTGTTGCTGCTTAGTGGTGAATATGAGGGTGCATTGAGTTTTTTTTCCGGATGAGTGACATGACCTCTTGTTGGCCTCTCTTATGCGGAGGACTCAGCAATTCAGCAATCACCTGTGTACACAGTCTTTCCTCACTGTTCTCTCCAAACACTCTGAAACACAGAGATGACACACAGCTTATTTTCACCCTTCCCTGTGGCCATTCTGCAGGAAATGTTGTAACACGGACACTGAATGTGACGGTTAAGCTGCTTTGACTGGCAGGTGAGGTCTACTTTTTCCACTTAAGAATCATTTTAAACAAGAGATGATGAAAACTTAAGCTTGTAATGGATGTGGGCTATAGTTTGCTCACTAAAATTTGCATTACACTGTATTTGCAAAGCTTGCTTTGTGAATATTAACAGGTCTAAAAATTAAATTAAAATGATGAAAGTGAAATTTCCATCTCTTAGATCATTTTCTGTACGGAAATTCTATTGTATTGACCATGTCTTACCCTGTAAATCTATAAATTTAACATTAACTTAATATAAGGAATAAAATGATAATAATATAAGAAGAAATCCAAATCAAATCAATATTTGGTGTGACCACCGTTTGCCTTCAAAACAACATCTCTATGTAAACTCACACAGGAACTCTGCAGGTAGGTTGTTCCAAACATCTTGGAGAACTACCCACAGCTCTTCTGTGGATGTAGGCTTCCTCAAATCCTTCTGTCTTTTCATGTAATCCCTTTTCATTTAATCCCAGACAGACACAATGATGTTGAGATCAAGGCTCTGTGGGGGCCATAAAATCTTCTTGACGCTGAAGATAGTTCTTAATGACATTGGCTGTATGGTTGGGGTCATTGTCCTGCTGCAGAATAAATTTGGTACTGCATGATGTTATAAGTATCTGCCTGTATTTCTCAGCATTGAGGACACCAATAATCCTGACCAAATCTCCAACTCCATTTGCAGAAATGCAGCCCAAACTTGCAAGGAACCTCCACCATGCTTCACTG
>JAOVYV010000001.1:20066739-20082305 GCA_025674545.1 Hassar affinis | reverse complement strand
TTGGTGGTGCTGGGGCTTGAACCCCCAACCTTCTATTCAGTAACCCAACACCTTAACCACTGAGCCAACCCTGCCCTCTACTTTAGAGACACCAATCAACCTAACGTGCATGTCTTTGGGAGGAAACCAGAGTACTCGGAGTAAACCCACGCGGACACTGGGAGGACATGCAGACTCCACACAGAAAGGACCCAGACCACCCCACCCGGAGATCGAACCCGGGACCTTCTTGCTGTGAGACGACGGTGCTACCCACCAAGCCACCATGTCGCCCACCATTATCAAAATGATTATGTTTATTATTACATTTTTATACTTCTTGTTCTACTTGACTGTTTCAGTTAATGGGTTTAATCTAAACAATAACTCAAAAAGTAGGACTGTAATTCACTTAGACCTGTTCTCTTAATGGAAGGTAACAGAAAAACAGAAAGCTCGGCAGCTCTCATAAAGCAGACAAAAAATATTATTGTACACATTTAAATAATCTTCATGATATAAATCTATACAGAGTTGTCTGTGGGATTGATTTTACAATTAAAGGAGCCCTGGATCTAAGCGGTGAAGCCAGCGCTGATTTAGACATGGTTTTGGAATCCAAATTATGTTAACAGACTTAAATAAAATGCAATGAAACGTAGCCTTGAAAATGCAATTCTTCTTACCCTTGCCTTACTAGCAACGGTTATTCCACATGTCCAATCTGCAAAAACACCCTGCAATAATGTCCATTTTAAACCTGTCAGATTTGAAGTCATAACAAATCATGTTGCCAAACATGTAAGCAACCCAGTGTGTTCACATCCCTTGATTTCATTGCCAAATCCCAGTCTTACCACAACAAAATTCCGAGAATTGAATGACCACCTACAGTATTGAATGTCCAGGCAGATTTTTATAAACACTGTCAGTGTTAACTCAGTTTTGCTTCTTCCATAACAGAATTCAAATCAAACACTGATCAGAAGCAGGAGATGCGTGCTAATCTGAAAGGAAGCCTCGAACAGTGCACCCCTGAAGCAGAGAGCTGACTGGAGATAATGGAGACATTGTGCACTAATGACTTGGCTAAAGGTGGGGTATTACTGCGCCTGTCAAAGCACCTGAGGAGACACAGGGGCCTGAGGCTGCTGCTGCTTCCTCTTGGCCTGCAATTTAGTTTAAAGAACGAGCTCGCCAATTATTTACACTTCAAGAGGTCAAAGGTTAGGCAGCAGAGCTTGGTGAGTGGGCACCTTGCGCCTGCTGCATGCTCCGGGTTGTGGAAGTTGATGTGAAGTTGCATCCATACAGACAGATGCAAGTAATTTTTTACATGCATCTGGGAGGCATTGGACCAAACCAAAAAATTTTCCATCCAGAAAAGTAATTATTAAAAAGTGCTTGTTTTGTTCACTCTGCAATGGAAAGATAATATGGCTAAAGTTCGTAATGGTGAGACAAACTGTTCATATACCATTAACAGTGATTGATATATATAAGATATAGTTATGCTATAATTACTTGTCTAATTTTATGGGCATGAAGTGGAAAGACATCAACTCCACCTTGGCTAGATGAAAGCAGACAGACATAATCTTCCTGCCAAAAGATAAAAATATTTCTGCAACAGAATGTCATTCAAAGTGCTGCTAATTGTTTAGACGGAGTGTGCAAGCAGAGTCCTTGTGGTAAGTAGGCGGAAATGCTCTCTTTTTAACATTCCACTTTAACCACCCCAAATTTGTGGATGTTAAACCTGCTGTCAGTTGTGTTGGTCTGCATCACATCATCTGGAATGTCTTTAATATAAGCACACCACATATGTCTCTATAACATAAACACGGGTGTAGAGAGAGAGCAAGCAAGTTAGTAGGATTTAGGCAAAGCACTACAGCCTGTAGGCATGTGACCACATAATTTCAAAATTCCCTACACTTCCTCTGTGTGCCATCATGGCGAGTCTCAGTAGCCCACATAAAAGGCATGACCATCCTGGGCGTTTTGCACTGATTGGCCATCCTTGAAAATGAGGCTATGTTCTATATCAGGGCTCTTGATGACATAACTAGCATTTTAATATTCAGAGGAAGTACTGGGGGTCAGGGAGCTCATAGCCGCTTGACCTGTGGGTTCAAAGGGCATAGTGCCAAAGAGGCGGAGAGAAAGTCTAATCATTTAGATATCTGTTACACACAGGGAAAAAGAATCAGTTCATGCCAAACATTATGTTTACTGGCTTAGTAAATTCTGAAGCAAATGATAATAGTGTGTTTTGAGTTGCATCAGAATTACAATCATTAACTGATAACCAGTAAAGATTTTGTAATAAATAGGATAGGATGAAATTTAAAGGTTCTGTCTGGATTTTGTCTCTGTAAAGCTGCTTTGAGACAGTCCACTGTTAAAAGTGCTTTAGAAATAAAATTGAACTGAATTGAATTTAATCATTTAAAACAGCTGACCACTGGTGTGTGTTAGTAGGCTATGGATATATGAATCATGGCTAACACTTTGTTTAAATACTTAGAAGCATTGTTACTGTTCAAGAGACTGATTGAATGGAAACGTAAATGCTCTAAAAAGAATCAGGTTTGTTTTTCTTGTCCTTTTCTGTCAGGGAAACCGTCTTACCCTTGGTAGATTAAATTCCTGCTAGCTTGAGTGTCTGAAAATGAGACCTTTGAAAGGCTATCTCAGACACTTGCTGATGCGTGGCATGGCATCAAGTTTCATCTAAATACCCGGGTAAACACGAGGCTTACACACAGAAACAAAGCCATGTCCTTCAGAAGCAATTTCCGTCTCATACTGCCACATGTAAACGGAGTAATTGTAGTTGGGAGACTCCCAGCACCAGCTGACTACAACCCTGCATGCTTTTAGAGACACAGAATTGGAATTGCAGTCTTTAGCTGGATTACAGCTGGAATTTTCATGGAGCTGTGGTGGTTGTATTTGTGTGTCACATGAAGGCTTAGGTGGAACATTGTTTTAGTTCGTAGATGCAGAAAAACAAATCAAAATCAAAGTAGCAGCTGTTTTGTACTTCATTAATCAATGCACATGTTTTCTTTTTAAAAGAACTCCTAGCGCTAGTATACAAAGTGTCTTGAGAAGCCAGACGTTTTGAATGCAAGTCTTCATTATGTTCACTGTTCTCAAAATAACCATGGCTAATTACCCAGTAAGGAGTACTTATTCAAATGAACACACAAGGACTCTTATGTCGTTATTTAAAACGCTGCTCCTACCCCGAAGTTACAGCTAGAAGTGTTTCCTTATGGACACAGGGATTGCTTACATAGAAAATGGCTGGTTTCATATGTATGGTTAAAAAAACAGATGTTTGCATTTGGAAGCCTCAAGCCTAAATTTGTAGCATTTGCTATTTGGTCTGTTTACAGAGATCTAAAACGTTGAGATTATAGGTGTTTATTCATGTCAGAAGGATGTGATCATGCTGCAGTGTGAAACGCTTCACAGCCATGCACATGAATGGGGGTCAGGAGAAGTTTAGAGGCTTAATATGGAAAACTGGTCGGCTAATGGAAATGCAGATATGATTCATAAAGTTTTCAGGCAAATCTTTCTCCATGCTGTAGGACTTTGAATGTGAAGACCTCTTTAGATTAGGTGAGTAAATCTAGCTTTTTTACATGCCCTAATCATATTAACAAAGGGTTTTTATGCAGTTGTATACATAGTGGGTATTTTGCTAGTGATGGAAATAAATGGGGGAAAATTGTTTGGAACACAACTGTTAACTGAATGGTGTTTTTATACGTGTAATCAAATGCTGCATTGTCCAAACATATCAGGTACCAAACCTGTAGACCCTTATTTACAAACAAAACAATTGGCTGTTTTACTGTGAAAAATGTAAGAATGGAACTATGCTCTAGTATGGACTCTCTATTTTCTTTCTGTTAGTTAATCTTAGTTGCTCACTAACCACTTCTACAACATAATACACTAATTACCAAACCACTTTCAAACCATATTTTGCTTAGGCTGAAAGACAGCTGTACTGGTTACTTATAGATGTAATAAAATCATTACAGGGTAGTCAATTAAGATGTTTTGGTGAAAATCAAGTAATAATTAATGCTGAACTGTTGCTTCCCGTGTTATTGTAATGTCTGTGAAACATGAGGAAAAGTCTGAATGAAGGCCACCTATTGGCAGGCAAACATGTGAACACACAACTGGGAGTACTATAAGTGGTCTAGCAAGAGGCCCATACTCATTCCCTCCCTCCCTTCATCCTCCACAGTCTGCTCACAGCAAAATCAAAGTGGCTTTATCTCAAAGTACAGCCTTGAAGTATTGAAATGACAAAATGCCACCAAGCTGAGCGGCAATAATGGCCATACAGAGACACGTACTCAAACATTCTGGTGCAATTAAAGCATCCTTCGGCCAGCACATTTGGCCACACCACTGAGGACTGTGTTAATAGCACATCTGTGAGCGCTACCCTACAAGAGCGCATACAAGAGCAATGAGATCAGCTCACACATGACACACAGCAGGCCTCGTTCATGCTGCTCTGACGCTGCCCAATTATGAACCCACTTGCCCTCCTTCAAGGAACTCATCATTAATTTCTCCCAGACAACAGGGTCAGTTTAAACTCAACAAACTTTAGCAGGTATGTATGGCATTGTTTTTACGTTTCACAGGCTAAAAGAATACAGTGACTGAAATGCTCTCATTATAATCAGTTAATGTGAGCAATTATAAGTTAATAGGCACTCAAACATAAGTACTCAAACAGCCAGCAGTGATCAATGAAATTTGCTTCTTCTTTTCTTTGTAGGGAAGCGCCAATCTAATGCTTTAATCAGTGATACTAGATGTTTCCTGCAAGACGTGGGGCCACCTGTAGTTCCCAACACAGCAAACAGTACCCAACTGTCTGTCTCAGTATTAAAAAAATATGTATAATTTGTGTAGTTGGACATGGATCAAGTATGCAAGACTGAGGAAGAATTCAGTTATTTGAACTTTAACCAACAACCCGTTAGGAAAAGAAACATGTAATCAAAATATTGTTTACATATATTGATTGAAGCAGATTCTTAAAGCATGACTTCCATAAAAAAAAAAAACATTATTATTTCAAGGTCAGCATATATTGGTGTAAATAAGAAACCAAAAGGCTTGTTAGATTTGTCTTCAAATTGGTTGTTGCAAAACTGCTGCAGATTCAGCTGTGGTGTAGAAATATTCATTCAGTTAATCAGTAAATATGACAAAAAATAATTATTGTAATTACTTCCTATTTATTAAGTTCTGGGGTTTGAAATGGGAAATAGAATCTGGGGTTTCTATTCTCACATGTGTAGTAACATATCAGAATTGAATACAGTCAGGACATAAGCTTATAATTTTACTACAGATCATAAGCACATGACAACAGTGAAAAGGGAACTCGTATGTAGTCGACTCGTATAACAGAGATGCTCACGTCATTTATTGCAAGTCCAAGTCAAGTCTCAAGTCTCTTACTGTTGTGTCATCTGTAGCCAGGCGTATGCATGATAATAAGGGAGGGAATGACATTCACATTGTCAAATATTTTCTAAATATTTATTTGCCTAAAAAAAATTGTTCATATAAAATAAAATAATGCTCAGTCCCAAACCTGGTGTCCAAGTTGAGTTTCAAGTGTTCTGAGGATGAGTCTCTAGTCTTGTGTGCAACTCCAGTCCCCTGTCATATAATTACCAATGGCAATTTAACATTAGCGGGCAGCACAGCCAGGGTCCTTTCTGTGTGGAGTTTGCATGTTCTCCCCATGTCTGTCTGGGTTTCCTCCCACACTCCAAAGACAAGCACTCAGGTGAGAGAGGTTGGCGATACTAAATTGCCCCTAGTTGTGTGTGTGTGTGTGTGTCTGTGTGTGTGTGTCTTCCCTGTGATAAGCTGGTGACCTGTCCAGAATGGATTAATATGGTTTTCAGACATATTTATCCAATGATGTGTACTAAACAATGTTTTCCTGGGTAAGAATATTCAGAATGATTTGGTATTCAATAGATATTTGATATGATTGATTAGATAACAATTTAGGTTTTTTTTTATTCCCAATTAAGCTACAAAGAAAGGATTAGAAAATGTATACATATTTAAATACTTAAGAAAAAAATTTTAAAATGGATAATTTTTGGAAAGTGTTGGAAAGCCTATTTGAAAAGATTTTAAAAGCCCAAATCCTTTCCTAATCTGTCATACTCTATCTTTAAATAACTCTCTCTCTAAAAAATCTCTCTCTCTCTCTCTCTCTCTCCCTTAACTAACTGCTAAAACTGTGTTTGCTAAACAGTGCGATGCGGAGACAAACAAACCAGTGGCAGGAACAACCAGAGGCATGATGTAAACAGTATAAAGGCTTGATGTGAAGGCCATAAACAGCGTTAATACTTGGTTGCAGGGTTTGAACATGGATTTTTGCTCGGAGACGTGGCAGATGTTGATGTCTCGGTTGGGCGTTTTCATGTTCACAGAGTAATGTCGTCGAACAATAACAAATATGGACTCAAAGGCCGTTTATCCCAAATTATTTTTAAATTGATGTCATGCTCTTAAGATTTATGTGAGAGTGGCTGCAATGGCAGAGACCGAAGAGAAGTAAATTGAGGGAAAGCAGCTAAACAGGCCACGTCTTTACAATGATTATTTGATTGTTTAAAGACATCCTGACATATTCCAGCTCCATTTAAGTTCCTGTTTTTAAACGCCTGCATGTTCCATGTATGTGCTACTACTTTCTGAAACATCACAACTACTAATGCATCCGTTCCTTTTCAAATGTACTGTATGTATGTAACCAGTCTACATCTAATCCCTCTTAGCTCTTTATTACCTGTGTAAGTGATCTACATGGGATATTAAATTATGGCATTTATGTGCAGTAGGGAGCATTTAGGATGTAGGGTCGAATTTCAGCTAGATTAATGAAGCACCAAATAATGAACCAAAGCCCATTTTCTGAGCTCTCTATTGCCACCTGCTGGGAGATAAAAGGTAGTATTTCTCACAAACGACATCAAATCCTTCACAACTTAGACAGAGAGAAAGACAGAGAGAGGGAGAGAGAGAAACAGAGAGAGAGAGAGAGAGAAAGACAGAGAGAGAGAGATGGAGTGAAAGACAGAGAGAGAGAGAGAGACTTTTAACGGCGACTGCAAACGCTAACATCGCTTTGATATTAATGAAAATTAGCCTATTATAAATATAACTATAATTTAGTGATTATTATAAGAATAGTCAGCATTTCCAATACCTTTGCAGAGCCTGAAGTGAACTTGTGTTTGTTTAACACAGACCAACATTTCTGAATTGGCCCACCGCAGGCTCCGGCTAAAGCTAATGGACTTTTAACGGTGTTGACCTTGGCGTCAATGCAATAGTCACTGGCGCTTCTCTCTCTCTCTCTCACTCTCTCTCTCTCTCTCTCTCCCACCCCAGTGGCCCCCTGGAGTTAAAACCGGAAGTGGCTGTATCCCGGTTCCTCTGGGCCGTGGAGGTCTGAGAGTAAGAACATTAAAGTCATTTACTCAGCATGTTGCGGAATAACGTTACAGGATCGCCGGGATGTTAATAGAGAATAGCGACTACATGTAATGGAATATTTCAGTCCTAACGCATGACTTGCACTAAAAGACTCCTTTGTGTTACAGTAGAGCTGTGTATCCTGGCTGACCTCAGAAAAGCTCTTTTAAGGGTTTTGTATGCATGTGTGTTTTTTAATAAAAAATCATTGCAGGAGCATGATCAACAATACACTGAAGTATCAGTTAACACTTGGTAGGCCCCCACAGGATCTTGGAGAGAACATTGCACAGTCCTCACGATGATATTAGTTGTGGCCCCAGCATTTAATTGCGATGTTATTTGAGGCAGTGTGGCGCGTGAAACGATTCTGAAATGATGCTGGTCACGTTCACCCAGAGCCTCTTTACAGCCACGCTGCTGTCATAATTTTGAGGTTTTGCTGGAATTCTTGTAGTCATGCAACACCCTAGAAATGCTTGTACGTGAAAATCCAAACTTTGCTTTTACCCCGAAAATGCTATGACCCATCTCACTAGCTCCAACTATTAAACTGATAGAAATGGCTCTAGAAGCTTCCATAGATGTCGATCGCTTTATATTCATATATATGCTGGCGGACACAACCTAATGACATGCATAGGTGTCGTTGCTGTGTATTTTGCATAAGCACCAGTACCATGAAGTACACTATATTGCCAAAAGTATTCACTCACCCATCCAAATCAATACATTCCATGGCCACAGGTGTATAAAATCAAGCACATAGGCATGCAGACTGCTTTTACAAACATTAGTGAAAGAATGGGTTGCTCTCAGGAGCTCAGTGAATTCCAGCATGTTAACGTGATAGGATGCCACCTGTGCAACCATTTATGAAATTTCCTCACTACTAAATATTCCACAGTCAACTGTCAGTGGTATAATAACAAAGTGGAAGCGATTGGGATGAAGCAATTGGATGCAGTGGTGTAAAGTACTCTGCCACTGGACTCTAGAGCAGTGGAGACGTGTTCTCTGGAGTGACAAATCACGCTTCTCTATCTGGCAATCTGAAGGATGAGTCTAGGTTTGGCAGTTGCCAGGAGAACAGTACTTGTCTGACTGCATTGCGCCAAGTGTAGGTGGAGGGGGGTTTTATGGTGGGGAGTTCACACCAGTGAAAGGAACTGCTTCAGCATACTAAGGGATTTTGGACAATTTCATGCTCCCAACTTTGTGGGAACAGTTTGGGGATGGCCCCTTCCTGTTCCCACATGACTGAGCACCAGTGCACAAAGCAAGGTCCATAAAGACATCGTTGAGTGAGTTTGGTGTGGAAGAACTTGACTGGCCTTTGGGATGAATTAGAGTGGAGACTGTGAGCCAGGCCTTCTACTCCAACATCAGTGTCTGACCTCACAAATGCGCTTCTGGAAGAATGGTCAGAAATTCCCATAAACACACTCCTAAACCTTGTGGAAAGCCTTCCCAGAAGAGTTGAAGCTGTTACAGCTGCAAAGGGTGGAGTGACATCACATTAAACCCTATGGATTCACTCAAGTTCATTTGTGTGTAAAGGCAGATGAGCGATTACTTTTGGCAATATAGTGTAAATCCTGAAGTATTTTATTTCTTGTTTACCACTGCATTTATCCAGCAATTTTAACCGTTAACCATTCATAATAGCTATAAATAGTCATTCCCTTAACTTACCAGGTAACTAGAAAAAAAGAAAAAACCCACCAGTGTTTAATGTTGAAACAAAAGAGAAAGTCCTCAGCTCTGCAGACTTTTTCCTGGGACAGAAAATTTATTGATAATAAGAGTATTGAGAATGTCTGCCATAGTCAAGTCCCTTTGAATGTGGTGTTACTGTAGAATTGCTAAAATTAGAATGAGCACATTAAAATAATTGTTTTAAAAGTTTTAAAAGTGATTTGAATTACAGCCTGCATTACTGTCAGTGATTACAGAAAATGAATCAACACCTTCTGAGCAGTGGGATTTAAGACTTCAGCAGCACTGTGGTATAGTAATCCTTACTGGTTAGTCACTTCCAATGAGCTCTTATATCAACTAGACCTTTTAAAATAATGATTAAAAAATAAATAACTTTTAAAATAAAAAGACATGACAATTACCATTTGCACAAACAGCTATGGAAAAACTGCAGTAAAACAGATGAAGTATCACATCACCACAATAAGAGGTATCATTCACTGCCCTGGTACAGTGGATGTGTTTAATTGGTTTGAACATATAAAAATAAACCACAACAAAGCAACACACATTTTTTGTACAAATAAAACCTGAAATAGTTCCATTGACAAAGATCGATCTGAGTGCTTCTCACTCCAGAAAAGGTGGATACAAGATTTACATTAATAACTAAAACACTGCAATTGATCAGCGAACCTTGTTGAGAATGTACATATTCTGTTATCAAAATAAAGTTTATGGCATGGCATATGGATTTTTTAAGAGCTGCATAATAATAATAATAATAATAATAATAATAATAATATGTAACAATTCATATGAATGACCTGTTTCAGTTGTCAAAATGAAAATAAAAGGCAAAAATGAGTTTTGTGGAACTCAACAAGGCATTTTAATGATAAGTTTCCTATGGGGCTTTCACACTGATAAAATATTTAAAACAAAATCTCATAAGAATTATACAAGTATAAAAGGCTACAAACATTAATAAATTACATCACTGACACAGACAACACTTCACAAGGTGCTAGTAAAAGAACTTTTGACTCCCACTAAGGGCAGTTGAACCCAAAACATGAGGCTGGTTGTAGAAATGTAAATTCCGACCGGACATTTTCCCCTCTCAGTGTTGTTTAAATGACTTTGTTTATGTAAGGCCATATGAGAAGTTATGCTATGATGATGCTTTTTGTTCTCCAGGCAACACCTTTTTCTAACAAAAGAGGACAAAATAAGATGGTTATAAAATAAAAAAAAGCTCAGCTACTGTGTATCTAACAAAAAAAATAGAAAGAAATGACTATTTCGATATCTTTATATATACTTTTCTTGTGTACACTTTGCAAAAAACTAGTAAAAATGTATAATGAAGTATTAAGGAAAAAGGATACAAAACTTATTCATTCAAAAAGCTATATACAGGCTACATTCTACATACTGTACTGTGAAGCTATATAAATGCATATTTTAGTCTAGGGGTAATGGGTGCTGCCTGTGAGACAAACAAAGGAGAAAGTATCCCTAACGTAGTGATGCACATCAATATGGATGAGGCTTATCAGAGCTCAAGGTCCCATGTAATTAGTGTTTTCCTTTAGGATATGAATAAAAAAAAAATAAGAGAAGCTGCATTTGCAAACATTACAGTAACATGAAGGTCAATTCATAAGAAAAGACACAACATTTACTCAGGGAAAAACATGATGTAAAAATGTGAGAAAAGAATCTGGGCTTTAAAAATACTTTTCTGAGTATTGCTAGCAGTTAACAGCATGACTTATTACTGCGTTGGACATAACACGTATATTTCTGTATAACACGAAAGACGGCTCTGTTTTAAATAACGAACCCGATGTGGTTCATATGTGATGTACGATGAGTGTGTACAGAAGTTATCAGGAAGTCTTATGGATTCGATGACTTTCGTTCAGTGAAACTAATTTGGCAACTAGTATCTGTGAGAAAAATCCTATCATCAGTTCATGGATTCACAGTAGCTGTTATAAAAAGACATTTAAACTACTCACAAGATCACAGTTTTGTGCTTTGTTGATGTTTTTTAAGTGCCTTTTTGGCGTTCCTCAATCTATCTATGAAGTACAATTATATTAGGTCAATAAATATTATCAGTGATAGTGCTCAGCAAGCTAAAGTAACTCATTCTAAAATATCCTCTTACCACAAGACAACAGGAAATGTGCTGTGGTGGACTTGGGTGGGGCAGTCATCGCAAAAACGAATGAAATAAAACTTATTCAACATCGAAAGACAATGATAAGCCACATCCAAAGAGCAGAAATGAATTCCTGGATTGTAACCCCCCGTCCCAGCCCTCTCTATCAATGCATGCATGCAACTGGATACATGCGAGGGATACTTTCTTTATCTTGGAATGACTGCTATTTATTATTTTATAATATCTTTGCAACCCCTGATAAACTGACAGCTGTAGTAAAACGAGACAAATTCTTCTTACAAAATATTAATAGCAGGTATTCTGTACATTTTTTAATATCTGAAAGTTATAAAGTATAAGTAGAAGCAAAAAAACCTATTCTGACCTAACCTCTTCTTAGAAATCGAAAAAGTTGTGTGACTCGCACACTCCCCTTCCGTCTTTCGGTTCTTGTCCACAGTTTGGGGGAGGGAGAGAGAGAGAAAGAGAGAGAGAGAGAGTGAGAGAGGGAGAGAGAGAGAGAGAGAGAGAGGGAGGGATAGGATCAGCTAGTCCATTGTGTCCATAAGAACATCAGGAGAAAATGTCAAATCCCCTCCACTGTTCCTGTTACAGGAGGAGCTTCCCATTCCGATGAATCTTTAAGATTTTTCCAAGTCTTTGTTTGGCTGTTGCCATGCCTTTCTTTAGCCGCTTGGCTGGGAGAGAAATAGAGTAATGTTAAAAGTCTAGAATTGTGCTTTATATATTTAATAAGCATTATTCAGGTCTACAAAAATGCCCTAATTGTAACATTAATAATCAGCGCATAAACATCCACATAACCTGGAAGCTGATCTTCAGCAATTTCTATTTGTCTGTGGGTGGAAGTTTTATCCAAGAATACAGTCTAAGATCACAGCTTAAGCTGAATTAAGCTGAAGAGCCCAAGAGTGGCAAACTAACAGTCCTACCTTCTGCTCACTTGCACAGACTCTTAAAAAGTGAGCTACAATTGCTCAACAGCAGACTAACTAGCAATCAGATTTACCTTTGGCATCTGTCGAGTTGCCACGTTCCACTTTCGCTGGCTGTGCTGAGGCGTTGTTTGGAGATGAAGTGGAGGGGCGTCTCTGATTGAGGAAGACTCCTGGAGCCATGGGCTGAGAGCCGCTGGCTATCTTGACTGTTCCGCTGCCGTACTCTTGGTCGGCCGCGTTGCCCTCCGAGTCGGGAGTTGCCTCTGGAGAACTGCTGTCCTGAGAGTGTTTCTGAGGCTCCTCTACAGCCACGGGCTTCTTTTTGATGCTCTTCTTTTTCTTCTTGATCTTCTGCTGCTCTTCCTTTGTAAGGACAAAGTGAAAGACGTGTCAAAAAGCAGAATCAGAGAGCGGAGAATGGGCTCCCCCTGCTGAGTGTTGGTGCCTTCCAAGAATTTTTCCTCCTAGAGTTTTTCCTTGACGTTCTATACTGAAGCTATTGATGTCTATAAAACTATGGAGTGTAGCTCAGTAGTTAAGACATTGGACTACTGACCAGAAGGTCATGAGATCAAATCCCACCATAGCCAAGCTGCCACTGTTGGGCCCCTGAGCAAGGCCCTTAACCCTCCACTGCTCTGTTGTGTAAATGAGATAAATATAAGTCATGCTGGTAAGTGCCATAAATGTGAATGTCTATAAAATGGTTTTGAGAAATTTATATTATCAGTGACATTCAGCAGTCAGGAAAACAAGAAGTTAAGTAACTTGTCCTTATTTGAACTTGTTCTCCATAACTACCAGTTTAAATTAATATCTGAACCATTATAATATATGATGTGATACAAGCGAGATATTTGCACACTTACAGAGAAGCTACTCCATAAGATGGTGAACTTATCTTGTTTTTCAGAGGTGCTGGGTTGTCTTTCACCTATTTGTTTGTTGGTATTTTACATTTGTAGTATTACACTGTATCAGGAAAGCGTGCAGTACCATAGCAGCCGTATTGGTTGCTATAGTTTGGCAGGTTACATTATAATGGTATTCTAACATCTTAATCCATGTGCCATTTTAAATTTTAAAGCAGCTGGCCCTCTAAAGGTCTCTGCACAGCCCTGATGGAAACACTCAAATGAGCTCATAAATTTCTAAGTACTTCAGGAGCTTTATAGAGAGCCTTAAACATCTGATTAACCACCACTTATTAGAAGTTTTTCTATCAGAAGGCCATGATACAGTGAGCATGAGTAGTGCTGTAACCATTTGCTGACCCTGATTTATGCAATGCACAGATAATCACTACATCAGATATGAGAATCAAAAACCAGAGCAAAAGTTTCCAGCCACTTTACTATGTGTCTATTAAAGTACATTTATTAAGAGATGTCCAGTAGCAGTCAGATTTGGTCATATATTTACTCTCAAACAATAAATGTGTGATAATCAGGAATGCTCATGTTTCGTTATTGCAGTAGTGGCTATTCTTCCACAAGTAGTCCAGCTAGTCCTTACTAATCTCCACACTCCTCTAAGTTATATTATTTTCTTAGCCATATATATTATAAAAGGCTAGTAGACTAATAAGCTATGACTTTCCACAGTACTCTACAGCTTATTTTATCTGAAGGCAAAAATGGCAAGTGGAAGTTGTTAACCTGATGAGAGAGTTTGGCAGCAGCAGCGGCCAAGCCAGTCTCTATGGACGCGACCCTGGCTCCTTCACGTGTTGGTCTTTCCTGTCGTGGTACAGAGGGCCCAACACGTGCTGTAAAATACAACAGGGACAGAATTTAACATTTACACCTCTCATACCAGAGACATTCTCTTCTTTCAGAAACCCTGATATGCCCCATACCTGTTGGACTGTATGGAGTGTCATCTGAGCTTTTCCTTTTCTTCGACCGTGATTTGAAGATGGGACTATCCTCTTCAGACTCCAGAGAAGGGTAAACTGAAGTAAACATAGTTCAGCAAATTTCAATATTCATCAAAGCAGTACTGAAAAAAGTATACATTTCAAATGTGCATATAATAAACTCTAGTACTGAAGATTTTCCAAAAGCACAGAGACTTAGCACGAAACAGATGAAAGGCAGCAGTTTAATATTCTGCCTGATGTACCTAGTTTCTTTGAACTCTTGCATGAATAAACACAATTTCCAATAATTATCAAGGCTGAAAAAAATCTGTTTACAGTAGAGAAAATGCCAGTGTGCTTGAAAAAAATGCTCCCTAGTGTGATCTAGATTGCAAATATGTGTGCTATTGATGACTAATTAGGGTATCAGATCAAAAAGCATTTAAAACAACAGTTTAGAATGATGGCTAATGGATTATTAACGGGGCTACTAATGGTCTTGCTGTTTTTGGAAAGCGTTCACAAGAAGCGCCCAGCTGAAAAAGTAGTTCACTGGAACTGAGCTCAAAGACAAGATTTGGAGATCCTTCCATGCGGAATAAACAAAACGCCTGTCACTTGCCTCTAATGAGAACCTCCGAGTCTGGATCAAAAAAGCAATTGCAATTGTAAATGACTCTGTTTCTCTTCTGCAGAAGTGTTCTTCATTTCCAAGACAGAAGTACAACATTCCCTTGAATAGGCACTGTATTGTACCTATTTTTGGTTATAATGTACACTGAGATGTCTAATAAGAAAATATTGTTAAGGTTTAGCTCACTTAGAAATATAGTCACTCACCCTTGTGTTGTATTTAAGAAGGAAAAGACTAGATGGGTATTATTTTAGGCAATTATTGTGCTTTCAAATTAGAATTTGTCCCAGTTAGAAGGCAGCATAAGGAGAACTTTCTTCTTATTTTGGCCAGTTTAAAATTAGAATTGAATAATGACTGCTTTTTGTTAAAATTATGAGAAGAGAAGAGGTACAGGTACATAGATTCATTAATTCATCTTGATTTTCAGTTTGGTCTGGGTCACTGTGGATCCAGACCCTATCCTGGGCTGTAAGGTGGAGAAGAATGTCAAAAAAATGCACCATGCACACTTGGGAGGCATAAGGAATCCCACATGGACATGGAAAAGCTTCAGCCATACATGGCAGTGAAATCGTCATCTGTGAGGGTGTTCAGAATCTAGTCGTGTCTTGCTGGTGCATCTGTGACCAAGACAGCAAGTCTTTCTGATGTATCAAGAGCCACGGTATCCAGGGTAATGTCAGCATACCAGGA
>JAOVYV010000001.1:20017903-20030304 GCA_025674545.1 Hassar affinis | reverse complement strand
GGTTGGTTCCTGCCCTTGCGCTCAGAGTTGCCGGCTGGGCACCGGCTCCCCCGTGACCCCGTAACTGGGAATAAGCGTTACAGATAATGACTGACTGACTGACTGACCTTCTTTGTGTATGTATATATATATTGTGATAGCAGGGCTCCAGACTAACTTTTCCACTGGCAACACTGGTGCTGATCACACCAGCGCATGATTTGGTCACACTCCTTTTTTTATTAATGAATGGATGACTTTACAGCCAGCACAAAAAGCCTTTATGGGAATGCTGGTCATTTTTTAGAATAAGATTTTTAGATGTAAACATTAAGAAACAACAGAAGAAAAAAAAGAGTGTTGTTATGTCATGAGCTGGATTTTAACAGAATAATGTCTAGTTTTAATGCACCTTTTATATCTAAAAAAATGCAGCTCAAAATCAGATTCAGGGAACATTATATGAGCAGTAATAAAAAAAGAATAAACTGTATAAATGTAAACATTAAAAACAAATAAATACAGAAGCATTCATATAAAATAGCTTGTTATGAATATGATTATTATTATTTATTAGCTCTAGGCTACACCGGAAAATAAAATGCTGTTGTAATGAATTTAGCCTTCATTTATTCAGGATAAGAACTTGTCAAGTTTAAATTTAGTACACACTTGATTTAATACACAACATTTATTTAATATTTAAACTTCATTTAACTTGTAACCTCATTGTAATTTATCTCCATTGCTCACATTACCACACATCTATCTGATCTGTCTTTAGTTTTTCACGCCTCACCGGGAGCTATTTTGCATTTCTGCATTATTAATTAATGACACCTGATTCAGGCAATTGGCACTGCAAATAGCCTGACACGCAGAAATAGGAATGTGGAGGCCTTAGGTTAGCATCCTCGACTTTAAAGAAAGTGAATCCCATGCAGCGTTGCCGCTGTGCGCACTTTTTCTAGTTTCAGTGTGTGCTTAGGATAATTAATGACAAAGACAAAGCCACAAACCTCAACTGAACCACCAACCTCAACCTTACATGATTATTGCAGCTCCACAATTATTGGCACCCTTAGAGAAGATGGGTACAAAAGGTAAAATAGGTTGCCAAGAATTCTGAAGCTTCTGAAGTGATTTTATATTGGAGGGTCGGGAAGGTTGTTTGTGCTGCACTAAGCACAGAGTGCTTCATGGTAATGCATTTTCATAGCTCTCTTGTGCATCAAGAGCAGTCATAATAAAGCGCATACTGCTGGAGAATCTCAGACGACTGTCTAAAGTTAGCAAGATGGTGACTCCAGAATCCTTTTAAAACGTTACTAATGCTCACTTACAGCCTCGGTAGTAACAATAACTCACAGGAACACATTTAATAAAGACAGAGCAGCAATAAATGTTTTAAGTAACTGATAATTGCTTCCAACTGAGCAGGAAGATAAACGTGAAACTATGATGAATCAAATAGGCAATGTTTTAAACACTTCACCATGTAGGACTAGGTTGTGTTTCCTGTACTGATTATCACCACTGGTGTACATCTTCCTGACTGATATAGCTGGTGTAGCTGGAGAAAAGTGCATTAACGAATTATTCACTTGAGTAGCAAGTTCCTCCACAATGAAAAAGAACAGCAGTAGGAAGTGGATTTGAGCAAAGTGATACACAGTCTGCTGGAGAAATGCAGCTTGTGGATTCACAGAGGAAAACATCCAGTGAGCCCTACAAGACTAACAAGGTCTTTATGCCTCTCTGTCAGCGTTAAGGTGGCTAGGGATGTGTATCTCCATCACTGAGGCTGATGTGATACTCAATGTCAATGCATTACATTACAATGATCAGATACATTAAAGATGCATATGAAGCAGTAGTATCTAAAGCGATACAAAATGATTCACCTCTATGTGTGCAATTCGACATGATCTGAGTTAATACAATGCAAAAGACTTGACAAGAATTAGCCACTGACAGCAGTGAAGATGACAGAGTGCACTTAAGAGAGGAGGAATCAGACTAAATATGAAATTATGAAATTGATTGCAAATTATCGGTCACATTTCAAAATAATAAGGCATAGGATCTCTACTAATAATTATATATAAGTAAATCGGACTTTGCCAATGCAAAGATGTTAGAAGTGATTCCTAGTTCATCCCAATTTGTATCTGTTGGACACCTTTTTAATCAGGGCAATCTTATTTTATACTGGTACACTGATGTGAATGTGTGTCTTACCATCCTTAGTGTCTAAACAAACATCTCTTTTGCATTCCACAGAAACTGAAACTACTAGATCTCAGAAATAATAAGCAATGATTTTCTGTTTTGACTGTGCTACATATTTATGACTCGTTGCAGGTCAAATGTCTGGTCACAGTGGAATACGAGTGAGAGTGACAACACACTGCTTTTAGCTCTAAACTACATCTTTACAACAGCAGCCATGAATTTGCATTCAACTCCACTGAAAATCTATACCATATTGCCAAAAGTATTCACTCTCCTGCCTCCACATGCATATGAACTTGAGTGACATCCCATTCTTAATCCATAGGGTTTAATATGATGTCTTTATGATCCATGTCTTTATGGACCTTGCTTTGTGCACTGGTGTGCCGTCATGTTGGAACAGGAGGGGCCATCCCCAAACTGTTTCCACAAAGTTGGGAGCATGAAATTGTCCAAAATCTCTTGGAATGCTGAAGCATTAAGAGTCCCTTTCACTGGAACTAAGGGGCCAAGCCCAACTCCTGAAAAACAACCCCACACCATAATCCCCCCTCCACCAAACTTTACACTTGGCCCAATGCAGTCAGACAAGTACCGTTCTCCTGGCAACTGCCAAACCCAGACTCATCCATCAGATTGCCAATTGGAGAAGTGGCATTCCTCACTCCAGCAAACACGTCTCCACTGCTCTAGAGTCCAGTGGTGGCTTGCTTTACACCACTGCATCCGACGCTTTGCATTGTACTTGGTGATGTAAGGCTTGGATGCAGCTGCTCAGCCATGGAAACCCATTCCATGAAGCTCTCTATACACTGTGCTTGAGCTAATCAAAGTTTGGAGGTCTGTAGCAATTGACTCTGCAGAACGTTATTGACCTCAGCTGACTGTGGTATATTTAGTAGCTAGGAAATTTCACAACTGGACTTGTTGCACAGGTGGCATCCTATCACAGTACCACACTGGAATTCATTGAGCTCCTGAGAGCAACCCATTCTTTCACAAATGTTAGTAGAAGCAGTCTGCATGCTGAGGTGTTTTATTTTATATACCTGTAGCCATGGAAGTGATTGAAATACCTGAATTCAATTATTTGGATGGGTGAGTGAATACTTATATAACTATAATACTCATATGACTATAGTCAGTGTTGTGCATGAACGTGTTCAATGAACGAAGTTCGAATTACAAATGATGAACTTGAGCGTGAATGGTGTTCACTGTCGCGAGACAACGCTGTGAGAGTAAACGCTGATCACATTTTAAGATGCCACATGATGCCTCTATAAACACATAAATGCTCTTATGTGGGAGCAAGCGATTGAGAGTGTGCACACACACAACACACACACAAATAATAATCTGTTTGTTTCCTAGCATTGTAAATCATTTTGTTTCTTGTTTCTTGCAATCAATGTGGTTAAGAAGTGTTTCATAAATAATGTAATGTTACTGTAATGAAATAAAACTCCATTTTTCATTAAGAAGCTAAAGTAATAAATAAATCTGCATTATTGTTGAAAACTGAAGTCCAGGGTGTATATAAAGTGATGCATTTTAATATTTGTAGATCTTATGAATGTAAATTTTATACTAGTGCATCTCAAAAAATTTGAATATAGTGGAAAAAGTATGAAAAGGCATCCCAAAGGTAAACTGTCATATATGTTATATTGATTACACTTCAGAGCATTTTTTTTTATTTTGATCATTATGACTTGTAGCTCATGAAAAGCAGAAATCCAGTATCTCAGATGATTAGAATATTTATTTTGTGAACAGCCAGCCTTTTCAGCAATGACCTTCTGTGGCCTTGTGGAGGGAGTTGATGATCGTCTTCTCCACAGCTGTCGAGTCAGCAGTCTTCCCCATGACTGGTCATGTGTGCTGAACTAGACCAAGAGATACACAGCATATGTATATACTGTTTGAGATACTGGATTTCTGATTTTCGTGAGCTGTAAGGCATAATGATCAAAATTAACACAAAAGAAATATGGCACTTCATATGTAATGAATATAAAATATGACAGTTTACCTTTTTCAAATTAAATTTACCTAAGAAAAATAACCTTTTCACACTATATTCTAATTTTCTGAGATGCACTAGTATTATATTAAAATACAACTCATGTCCTTGTTTTCTAACTACAGCTGTTTGTTTAGAGGATGACAAAATAAAGTTAAGTCTTTTCTGGTCTCAGTATAAAGGGGTATAAAGGGTTAAGGGCTAACATGTCTCAGCGTTGGTTTTTAATGTGACTTAATGATTTAAATGAAACTCATGTCTGTGATTGTTCAGTGGTGTACAATAATTCATTTAGTTTGGGAGTAGCAGTGATTTTGGGCTGCAGGTGGACGGTAGAAGGAGGTGAGAAAGACTAGCGGCCTATTTATTGAGAAAAAAGGAACAAATGAACTTGAACTAGTTCATTTTTGGAGCTGTGAACTTAGATCAAATTTTTCAAAAATGAACTATAAACATGAACTAGATCATTGTCATTAGTATGAACTGAAATTTGAACTAGTTGATTTTTAGTATGAACTGCCACAACACTGACTATAGCGTTATCATACTATGAAGGATCCGTGTACTTCCACTCTCATTATTTCCCTGCTCACCGCCTGGGCACACAGTCACAATCACAGTCTCAGTTTCTTCAAGAAAATCAGGGACAAAGGAGTCCATGTCTACATACCCATGATTATCAGACATAGGCACAACTAAGAGTCAATGATGCAACTGATGTCATGGACTGATGCCAAACTTCACCACTTGTGACCAGGGAATGTTCCAACTGCAGTATGCGAAATCAGATCATGAAGGATTTAAATGTGTCCATGGTATGCCATCACAGGGAGATTGTTAGATGGTGCTACAATCCGTGCACATTTTGGTTATTTAATTTTTGTAATGAAACAGGGAAATGGGAAATGAGAACCGACCCTTTATCTGATTCCGGTTTCCAAAGAGGAAAGCGGAAAATGATTCCTTATTCGAGTGCTGATTGAAACTGAAAATCCCCCAACATGCAGTTATTTTATTTCCTTTTTTTGATATTTGTGAAATGAAATAATAATTCATTTCCTTGCCTGGCTCCTTTTGCATTTATTTAGTTTATTTAATTTTTATGGTACCCTGGAAGTAAAACAATACATGTCTGTCTCATGCCTTTTGCAATGGAAATAAACAAACAAATAAATAATTAAACTGAAAAAAAGTCATAAACGGATTTAAATGTATGATACTGATGGGTTACTGCTACCCAGAAAGTACTGTCTCAAAAGTCAAGAGATTCCACACTGTGTAGGTAACAGTGACTACAGAAACATTGGCACCATATGCAGAATTCATACCTGCTGCAGTTCTGTGCTCATACAAGCCATGTCACCAAAGTTGTTTTCCTCAGCCAAAGCACACTATTTTTACCAGTTCCTGTCCTGCCTTTGAGTTCTTCCCCTCCCCTTTATCACAAGCGGGAAGCCATGAATAAAAACATCATTAAAACCAACATGAAATAGAATCTTGGTAAAATTATGATTGTGATTGCGCCAAAGAAAATTGTGATTGATATTTTTGCCATATCACCCACCCCTAGTTCCAACAAGGCTGGATAAATCAGTAGCATGAGTGCCTGGAGCACGCCGAGTTTGCACCTAGGCTTTTGGGGTTTTTTTTGCTTTTAACTTTTTGATTTTTTTTTTATATGTAGTAAGGGTGTAATAATACAAAAGAATTCTGATTCTGTGTAATATGTTGATGTGCTACATTTTATATACATCATGAATAATCATTGCCTGTCATTTCAGTTGATTAAAACATGCAACACTATAAAAGTACAATAGCTGAAACATATTACACTGTTGCGTGATGGAGTCAGACCCTTAGCAGCATATAAACAAACAAAAGCTATTTAACAAAATTAAACATGGCTAATTAAACTTCAACTCTTTTACCAGGCTTTCACAAAATATGAACCCCAGCTACATCTCAAATACACCCAAAAACAAGACAAAAAAACACCCTAAAACTACCATAAAATCTTCTGGCTTCATTTAACCTGGATAAAATCAGCCAGGAATTAAACAAGACAATAGAAAACAATAGCTCAAAATTGCCAGTTACAGATTTGAGATTCTATATACAAATTCTCAAAACTTTTATAATCATGTGCATTATGTCAAAGGTGCTTTGCTCCACTATTCTTAGGTACTAATGACTCCGTACCTGGGAACATCGCACAAGACCTGCCATCTAGGAGATGCTTTCACCCAGTGGTCCAGCCGTCATGATTTGGCCTAAGCCAAGGATGCTCAGATCCTTATGTTTGCCCATTTTTCCTGCTTCCAACACATCAACTTCAAGAACTGACAGTTCACATGCTGCTTAATGTATCCCACCCCTTTATAAGTGCAAGTGTAACAAAAATAATCGATGTTATTCACTTCTCAGTGGTTTGAATGTTATGGGTGATCAGTGTATGTCACCAATTTATTCCTTGATTGTCAAAAACATCTTTATGCATTTCAAGGCTGTACCATGACTACAAAAACATATGACAGCAGGGAGGCAAGAATCGTTTCATGTGAAAGGCGTGAAACACTGCTTGAAGTAACATCAGAAGTCAATGCTGGAGCCTCAACATGAGTACTGTGCAACATTGCCTCCAAGATCCCATGGGAGACTTAACTGGTATACCAGTTTTTCTGGTACTTCAGTGTACAAGGAGGCAGGATCTTTTGTCTTACAGTGATAAAGATGTTGCTAATGTGTGTTTGCGCTTATAAACTCACTGCTTTTATGAATGTTTATCTCTGTAGATTTCTTTTTCCTGGCTTCCAGAAACAGGAGGTGCAGGTTAAGGTTAGGTTTGTTTGCAAATTAGACTCATGACTAGACTCAAGTTGAGTCTGATTCTGCACTAGGCAGTGTTAAAGTGCTAAAAGCAGGTGAAGAATAGTTTCATTCAGAACGGCCATTAATGCTTGTAGTTTTGCTTGCTATTTTTGTGATGTCTGGCCTTCAAATGCTTTCAGTCACAGAACTGAAAACATGTACGAGTTACAATGAGCTAAACGCCACATAATGCTCATCTCTGTTATGAAGATATGAGCTGCAGATAATGAGGGATACACCTCAGAGTCTGCAACACAGTTTCTCAGACTGGCTCTGTGCCCAGCAGACTGAGACAGGGGGAGAGAGAGCGGGATGATGTCATTCAATGCTACCTCAAAACAAGAAGTCACACAACAAACAGGACTATGCGGGGCTGAGCTAGGAGACAGAAAAGCGGCAGAAATCTGTTTTAATCTGACGCTGTAAGAGTCTGTGAAGGCTTTGAATTGTTAATAGTAGTATGTCACAGCATTATAATCGTGAAAAGATTACAGCATGTCAGTTCAATGTGGTTGAGTGGTAATACCACAAACAGAGTGGTTAAGATCCTGTGCTTGTGACAGACAGGCTGAATGTTAAAATACTGGAGAATGACCTAAACACAGAGACTTGGAGACTATTCTGTATTCTGCACTACTTGTTTGTCACTTTGGGCAAAATAACTTTGCTCAAACCAAAAGACTGATGATTTTGAGTACATGATCAGCTGGAAGGTGATGGGACTGAATCCGCAGACATGGAATCTCAGGCAATAATCAATCAGTGGATATTAAACAACAATCCATGAACAGAGACATGTATCATGGAATGGCACCTCCTATAATTGGTTTTATCATTGGATATTTGTAGCTTGTGGTCCTTATAAACTGTATAAAGGGTTGTACGTGTGAGAAAATGAGGTTGATGATTTACTCCATCTTTTTTACACTTTGGAGGAGAAACTAAAAGTAGACAGACTAAACAGATAATGAAAAGGACTCAATTCAGAACTCCAAATTGTTTTGTTTTTTTAAACAAATGTGTTACTTCTTTAGCATGTTTGGTAGTCAGAGGAAACATGGCATGAACCCAGTGAGGCATTATAGACTTGACACAATCAAAAGATCAGAAATCACCAGTCCTGAGTGGAGTTGTGGGAGTTCACAAGCTGAAATCTCCATGATGCCATGACCAGCAGTGGCTAAGAGCCAAAGGAGCAAAACTGGCCGTGCTCTCTTAGTAGGCAGGGTAGTGTATGCCCTTTACTGTCAATCACAGTGACACTAGCCAATTATAAATGTTTGAGAGCTTGTGTATGTCGAGGTCAGCAGACATAGTTGTGGACAGAAGTTTACAATCACTCATCATGGACATGAATGTCGTGGCAATATTGGGCTTTTGATTTTAGTGAAATGTTCTTTATCCAGGGGTATATCTGTACTGAGTTCCTTGGACTTTCCCATTAGGTCTGTGCCCAAAAACCAACAAATTTCACTGACCTCTACCACTTCTGGTAAGAAGAGTGGTCAAATATCCAATCAGAATCCTGCCAGAAGCTGATGGCTACCAAAAGTGACTATTCAATATGCAACTTGCAAAGGGACATTTAACCAAACATTAGGTGTGCTGTATGGATATTTATGACCCTGTGTTGGTTTCAGAAAACCTCAAAAAATAAAACTATTCTATTAAAGTTGTACACTGAAGTTCCAGAAAAACTGGTATAGTAATTGGTATATTGGTAGGTCCCCCACAGCATCTTGGAAGGAACGTTGCACAGACCTCATGCTGATGTTTGTTGAGGCTCCAGCACTGAATTCAATTGAAACGATTCTTGCCAGCCGATGCTGGTCACATTCACCCAGAGTCTTTTTACAGCCACACTGCTGCCATAAGTTTGGGGTTTCACCAGAATTCTTGTAGTCACGTTACACCCTTCAAATGCTCATACATGAACATCCAAACTTTGCTTCTACCTCCGAAATGCTTTGACCCATCTCATGAGCTGCAATTATTAAACCACGCTGAAAATCACTTGCCGTTCTCATGGCAGAAACAGCTCTAGAAGCTTCCATAAATGTCTATCAAATTATATACACACTGGTGGATGCAACTAATGATGTTCATAGGTGGTGTTTCATATTTACATAGTCTCTAGGTATGTTGTACATTCGTTCTGCCCCAGGAAAAGAACAGTTCAAATAAATCACTGAAAGCCCAATATTGCTATGACATTCATGCACATGTCAAGTGTATGTAAACTTCCGACCGCAACTTTAACTCTTTCCTTGGAGTGTTACAGTGCAGAGCAGTTGCTGTTGGATGTTACAGGACAGCTGGCTGTTAGTTGGGAATTTTCAGGTGAACAATTTTGGGGAAGGAAATAAGAGGGAAATAAGAGGGAACAAAATTAAAACACAAATTTATCTAGATGTGTATTTGTGCATGTAAAACAATTTACCCTAATAGTTACATTGTTGCTACTGAAAGATATTATACCCCCCCTTTCAATATCACAGTCAGCCATCACTGCACACAAACATCATCATAAGCACATGACTCCTATCATATCAGTATTAATGAATGACATATCACAATCATAACACCCATACTGTCAATGCACACACCCACATACACACCCAGTCCTAATTTTACACACAGACTAAGTGTTCAGTAGAGTTCAGATGCACACCCAGGAAGTGAATACTTCGCTATAATCTATATTCAACACTGCTGTAGCTCTTAACACATTCGGATCAACAGACTAGGGGGCACTTAACACTACAGGCATGAGACAACACTGTAGGTCTTCATTCAACACGCCTAATGTTTATTCAACACCGCAGGGGTCAATGCAACACGTGAATAATGAATAAAAAAAAGCAGATAAAGGCTTCACATGCACCGAAGATGGAGCAGGCTGCTTTATGTCTATCACTGTCCGTCCACGTCTACACAACAGAGCCTGGTCAGACAGCAGGCTGTAAATGCTGTGACGTGAAGAAAGAGCAGATCAGAGACAGGATCTGAAAAGGACTCAGTCACTTTACAAGCCCTCAGATATGTATTATGCACAGACATGCATCATGTACAGTACACACAGGGCACTCAGGGCCAGGCCATTGTCTGACCAGCACAATAACTCATGTGTCACGTGGGTCCATGCAGCGGTGCTTTTATCAGGCGTGTTCAAATCCTTACAAGGTGGATCACTGGGCTAGCTTTAACGATATCGTTTCAGATTAGAGCTCACACTCCTCAGTCATCAGTGAAGCTCCCAAGCCGTCCTCCAGTCGTGTTCGTAGTTACAAGCAGCCAAATTTCACACGACACCAGCACAATCCTGATAGTGTGATCAAAGTTTCCTTACACAGCTACAGGCTACAGCAACCATTTGATGGTTTAAAACGCACACGGATCCTCAAAGGGTTAAAATAGGCGCGTAAACGTCTCTGTCAATGAGCCGTAACTCTCCTTCAACTGTTTACACGAACAACACGCTCTTCCAGGACTGCCTTCATGCTCTGAGCGGGATCGCGCGCGCAAAAGCCCAGTCGTGTGTGTATATGTGTGTGTGTGTGTGCATAGTTCAGGGAAACGGGGAAAACACAGATCTAAAACCGAATGACTTCCATTATTGCGGCGGGCTGAACTCATTTCCTACGACGAGCCTACACACACACACACACACACACGGCTGTCAGCGCACGCGCTCCGGTGCCCACACGTTTAGGCGGTTAGGAGCGAACAAGAGAAGTGTGTTTAATCTGCTGAATATGATCGGTTATGATCGATGAACCTGTGTGTGTGTGTGTGTGTGGTGAAAGAAGAGCTGTGAATGTGCCATCTCTGGCACAAGTAGCCTATTATTCCTCCCGCACGAAGCGAGCCGTGTCCTCAGACAGGAGCCAGGGCAGACTCCGGCTACAGAAACACCCCAGAGCAGCTTTAAACCCCGCGTGGCTGCTCAGACACGCCGATATTTCAGACAAACACGCGGAGAAAGCGACATGAATATCGATATGAGTTGGAAATGAAATGAACCGAAATAAGCGAGAGCCCCAGCAGGCAGCCGCTGCTCTCTGCTCTCCCCGGACAACAGCACCGGAGCTCGTGCACACCGAGCGGACGCCTCAAAGCGCCCAAAAAGCTCCAAATCCCCGACCCGTTACCCCAGGAAGACCAGTACCGACATAAATATGAGTAGAGTTAACAAAATGTTGACAAAAACGTCTCTAGAAAGACAGCTAAATGTAACTCCGCCTTCTTCTTCAAGCGGCCTCTCGCGCTTTTGGGCGAACACAAACGTAGCGCTGATATACCGCGCGACTAAAGCACACAAGCACGACACACGGGCACATCCGCACACAAAGAGGAAATATGTAAAAAGAAATAAAGCCGTTACCTGCCGTGAAACCAGTCTTTGCAGGCATCGCACTCGATCATGAACTGGGTTACGTCGTACGGTAATCTGCAGATGCAATACACTGGTACAGTCGCCATGTTAGCTCAGTTCCCAACAGCGGCGGAGGGAGACAGAAGGAGAAAGAGAAAGAGACGGGGGCAACAGGGAAGGCAACCGACACGGCAATATGAAGACCGTCAGCACGCTCGCGCCTCCGCCGCGCATGCATTCATACCCGAGCAGATCCCGAATCACGTACAGAAGCTGAATTATTCCGCGAGCGCATCGCAGAGGTTACAATGTTTCCTGAAGCGCAGTACCGTGTGCATGCCCCCTGGTGACTACACTCTACTGTAGTGTTTCCGAAAAGCATACGACAATGTAGCTGTTTTCCTTATGATACCGCTCAGGCGGGCTGAGAGATGAGTGTGTGGCATTAGTGCGGCTCCTTGCGGGAGTTTTTGGGGGCGGTCAGAGCGCGAGATCTCCCCGCGAGCGTCTGCGCGGTGCGTTGAATGCAGGCTTCATCACCGGAGAAAACGGCGGAACCAACCGACCGCCGCGCTCCCCGCCACCGAGTGAACTTTCTGTAGGGGCTGGAGGAAACCTAGCGCGCTGGAGTTCCTGCACATAACCGGCATCATACCACACTGGATTATATCTATATGAGAAAGTAACTAGTGGAGTGGTGTCAGTGGTACAGTGGACTGGTGTCAGTGGTGTCAGTGGTGCATGTAGAAGTTATGGAGGAGAATTTACATGAGCAATACGACGATTCAGCGAAGTGAGTGCAAATAACCTAGAAGTATATACCAGGATGCTTTATTCATTGTTTGTGTGTGTATGTGTACATTATCTATCTATCTATCTATCTATCTATCTATCTATCTATCTATCTATCTATATATA
>JAOVYV010000001.1:19736222-19751325 GCA_025674545.1 Hassar affinis | reverse complement strand
TCTTTTGAACTCTGGTATGTCACCCATAATGTTGTGTGCATTGCAATATTTTGAGCAAACCTGTGCTCTTACCCTATTAATTGAACCTTCACACTGCTCTTACTGGTGCAATGTGCAATTAATGAAGATTGGCCACCAGGCTGGTCCAATTTAGCCATGAAAACTCCCCCACTAAAATGACAGGTGTTTCAGTTTCATTGTCTAACCCGTGCTGCATTGGTTTATTTTCATAAGTTAAGCCATGCTCAGGGGTGCAACTACATACTTTCTGAGGTGTAGGCAAACATATTATCAGCGCCCCCCTCCACGCCTATGTGTCCAGATTTTACTAGTTACTATGTGTCCGGCATCGATTTGGTGCCCACTCTAGTGCAGCGCCCCTATGCGTCGCATATGCTGCATACCCCCTTTTTGCGCCTCTGGCCATGCTCACAATCCATAGATTCAACAGAGGTGGGTTGTTGGAGGAAGGTGACTAGTGTAGTTATTGGGTAGATTGGTCAAAACTACAAATGTTTATTTGAATATCAATATACTGTAGGACAGTGTGAATATGTGTTACTTTTTTGTTTACTGGATGGCAGAAGACTTTAATTTCACTCTCATAACAATCAGTTGTTAATTGCATATGTTAATTATTCTATACAAGGCATTGATTTTATAGGAAGCTGGGCTAGGTGGGGCACTGGGGACTTCCAGGCAGTAGCCGCTTGCTCATTTGACCTAGATTAAACAGGCAGGAAAATTGACAGACAATGACTGCTATCCCAGAGTTCAAGAGGGCAGTTTCCACCAGTCACTAACCCCTGTCGCAGAATGCTGATTCAGACCAGTGGAAAGTCAGTAGGAGGACAAGGTAGAAGAAGGCTGATCATGCCTGTAGCAAACTGAAGACACATTCATGCACAGCAGGTTCTGTTTAGTCCATTATTCATTACAATTAGTTCTCTCATGTTCACTCCTTTTTACCTTCTCATCTTATATTCCATGGTTATTTGTGAATCTCCTGGAATACATATACTATATTGCCAGAAGTATTCACTCACCCATCTAAATCATGGAATTAAGGTGTTCCAATCACTTCCATGGCCACTGGTGTAGAAAATCAAGCATGTAGGAATGCAGACTGCTTTTACAAATGTTCGTGAAAGAATGGGTCACTCTCAGGAGCTCAGTGAATTCCAGTGTGGTGCCGTGATAGGATGCCACCTGTGCAACAAGTCCAGTTGTGAAATTTCCTCACTACTAAATATTCCACAGTCAACTGTCAGTGGTATTATAGCAAATTGGAAGTGATTGGGAATGACAGTAACTCAGCCACGAAGTGTAGGCCATGTAAAATGACAGAGCGGGGTCAGCGGATGCTGAGGGGCATAATGTGCAGAGGTTGGCGACTTTCTGCAGAGTTAACAGACGCTACAGACCTACAAATTTCAAGTGGCCTTCAGCTTAGCTCCTCCTGTCCTTCTCTCCAATTCGATTCATATCATATTGATTCATATCAAAAATGGATTCATATTCAGTTACTCATGCATGCATGGGTAGGAGATTTTTACTTTCATATACAGTTCTGTGCAAAAGTTTTAGCCAGGTGTGGAAACTAAGAATACTTTCAAACAAGCAAATAATAATTATTTATTTGATCAATTTACAAAACACAAAGTGAGTGAACAAAAGAAAAATCTAAATCCAATCAATATTTGGTGTTACTACCCTTTGCCTTCAAACCAGCATTCTTATAAGTACAACCTACCAGCCGAGTTCCTTCAAAAACCATGTTCAAGTGTTGAAGGCAAAGGGTGGTAACACGAAATACTGATTTGATTTAGATTTCTGATCATTCACTGCATTTTGTTAATTGAATGAATATAATATATTAACACTTCTTAGTTTACAGCATTTTTCCACAACTGCCCAAAACTGTACATATCAGTGGACAGAGGTTGCAACATACACATCTTTCAGTCAGAACGCCTGAAGGAATGCTCTGTGTACAGATGTTTACAGATGGGTTTTTTTGCCTTTTTCTATACCATCTACATTTTTTTAAGAAGCGGCAATATGTAAAAGTCGGGGTTTTAGATAACCCTGGCATTTATAGGGAAAATAGAACACATGGGAAATTATTTTGGATATTTCGGACACTCTTTTTTATTATTGTGAAAGTTTGAAGGAGGCTCTTTTGGGCAGGGAACATCGAACTGTATGTGAGTTTGAATCAAAACAAATCTGGTGTGGTTGACTTTGGCCCACACACTTACTTCTCTCTAATATAGGCATTATGTGCACACTCTTCTTTTGGCATGGAAAATTGAAGTTTAAGTAGAGAGGAAAAGCCTTTAAATGGATTAAGCAGAAGAGTAGATGTGTATAATACAAGTGGTTTGGGTTACCAGAAGCAAAGTAATGTTATTAAAAAAAATAGTGGCATTTTGTCATGCATGGTATGATGATTTATAAACAGTTACATTTCTAGAAATGCCTCAACCTTTCATAAAAACTAAACAGAGACTAATAATAACAGTAAATCTTCATGCTTTTGATGTCTAATGTTTTTAGCCATCCAGAGCTTTTTGAAATGTAGAGTAAGCATTAAGCTGTAAGTAGTAAGCAGAGGTAAGTTCAATCTCTGTGATTTATGGCTATGAGACACTAATGTTAATTTTGCATTTCCATGTATAATTTCTACCTCATATATCACACGTGTACGCTTTGTCAGCAGTATTCCCACTTGCTTTGACCTTTGCCCTTTCCCAACACCGACATCCTCCATGTCTTAATGTGACACCTCTTTGGCTGTCTTTCCACAATTTCCTGTTGACACACTCCCAAACTGCTCAGGGTGTGAGCAGAACACTGACACTCATCGATTTTTCTGTCAGCAGCTTCAGTGCATCCTCAGCTGAGGGAACTGAAAAAACCCCATATGCCTGGAGGAACAAAACGACTGGGTGACATGCTGACGAGAGGGCAGTTTTGCTGCTTCCCATGGCTGCCTGAGGAGGAGCACAGTGGGATGCAGTCATAGAGCTATGACCCAGGCAATCTTTTACCACTTATCTATTGATAACCATACAAATTCTTTGAGGGAGGAGATGTTTCAGAGACTTGAGGGGTGTTTCAGAAGCCATCAGCATGTGAGTTGTCTAACAGCAACAGCAATAATTCTTGAAGGGGTTTATTCCAAAGCTCAATAACCCAGTAGGCCTATAAATAATAACTTATCTCTAATGCCAATTTTAATTCTATGGTATTCTCTGACAAGTTTAATAAATAAAAATCTCTCTATGCTCTCTATGCTCTAATAAAAATGATGCTCTAATAAAAAAAATTTAGTACCAAGTCTCATAAGCAGGTGATAATAGATTCATAAAATAAATATCTACCATGGATTTATTTTTCTTCACAGATCTAGGCATCTCTGGCTGCAAAACATTTAAGAACTCCTCTGTTACAAGGTGACAGGAGAGAATGTGGAATACCAGACTGCATTTTGAGAATGAAAGTGTGCATTTAAAGTGGAGGCAAAACACTGAGTTAATCCTTTACATCATGCAAACCTTCAAACATATGACAGTGCTGCTCACACTGTTTCCATATTCTATTCTCTATGATTGGTGTGACATACAGGATTACATTCAGCTGGAATGCCTGAGTGGATTGCTTGGCAACATTTGTGTCTACTCACAGGGCAGCTGATATGCCATGGCATATTCTGTGGCCTTTCAGACATTCATGAACTGTTGTGATTTGCATATAACAGATGCCTCCAGTTTCACTTGATCTCTATTCTGTTTAACTTGCCAAATCTATTTCATATGGCACACTCATGAAACAAGTTGACGTTTAACTTATTAAAGTGCAGCACAAAGTGATTTACATAAAAAGGGAAATAAAAAAAACAACATAGGAGAAGCAGAATGTAATGTTAGCACTGGAATCTGCTCAGAATTCCACTTCACAGAAGACCCTATAGCCTACAAACATGGCCACCACAGCCTACAATTCCCAGCAGAATATTTCAATGGCATGTTCACCTTCTCCCAAATTCTAATAACACAATCCAAATCACACTCATCCTATATAAAAAGATGTTAAACATTCAAACATTTGTGAAATTGTCCTTGCTTCCTGACATACCAAGCCTTGGATTCATGTTGTGTTATCTGTTTTTTTATTTCACTTCATTAATGTTTTCTGGTCTTGTCTTTGCCTTTGATATCCTGTTTGTAGATCACCTGATTTTTTATTTGTGCCTGTCTTGTTTATGATTATGTTTTTTCTTTCATGTTCTGTCTGAATGTGTCTTTTGTTCAATAAACAGCCTGCACTTACATCCATCTCTGACTCTCTGTGGAGTGTTTTGTCTCAGAACATAATAGAAATTCTAAAATAAAAAAAGAAGAAGAAGAAGAAGAAGAAGAAGGAGAAGAAGAACAACAACAACGACAACAACAACAATAATAATAATATTTAAATAAAAACAAAATTAATGTTTGATTGTTTCTCAGTTTGGGAGCATATACAATAAAAACATACAGCTTCAGCATTGCAGTTGTGTTTTGTTCTTTTAAACAGAAAACAGTCCTGTGTATGATGAGCTTTGTTGAAACATCACTGTGCATATTTGGTTAGAAAGTCTGACATATAAGAAGGTGTTTGTCCATTTGTAGCTGTGAATGGAAAATGTTGCCCTATTGAATACATTATTATTTAAATAAGAAATGTATCAATTATCAATAAGCTAATTTATAGTCAGCATGATATACAGTACGTTGCTGATATTTCCAGGGAATCTGGTTTAACAATGCTGTTAATCGAATATTATAATGATTGTGAAGATATCTGATTTCACAACAACCCAGCTCCATCAAGCAGACCATCAAAAAAGCATTTTCCACTGTTTGGATGTCAATGTAGCATGGTATGTTTATCAGGCATCATCCATGCAATGTAGGCAGTGTGTACAGGTCAAGGGAGATGCTGTCATTGGATTGCCTGTTGTGTTTTATAATGTCTCTCATTATGGAGACATGCAGCAAGACCCTGCAGGACTTGTGGTCAGCTCAAAACTTTTTTGCTAAATGTGGAGCAGTAAAAATGCTTATTTCAACATGTACTTTATGTGTTTATTTAGTGTTAGTGATAGTGTTTATGAGGCTGCACTAAATAAAATCTATGAATTCACAGAGAGAATAAAACTATTTGACATTTTCACTCTTTTCAAAGGAACAGTGTTAAGGTATTGAAATTACTTTTAATTTATTTAAATTATTTAATTAAGCAACCAAATTTTAATGGCAATTATCAATAATTATTTAATTACCATAGCACTGTTGAATTCTTGAGTCTGACTGATCTGAAGATCTGATGATTGACCTGATTTGTATGACAGTAGTTCTAACAATAGTAAATAGTATGCAGTAGTAGAGTTAGTAAAGAGAATGAAATTCCTGCGCTCTGTAGGGCTTACACATGGTGATGGTGGTTCAGTTAGTGTGGGATCTCAGATAAACAGTAATAGCCGTTTCAGTTGCATTCTAGCCTTCGCAGTGCCCAGACATTTGTTTTTGTGAAACCCTGCTGAAGTGCCTTGTCAGTTGGACAATGCAATCAAGTTTGAAGCAATGGCACACCATCAAATTCTGTGTGAAAATGTGAAAATCCTATTGTCACCAGATTCTTCAATAAGAGAGCCCAATTTCCTGAACAGAGTGATCACAGGATATGAATCAGTGGTGTTCAAGTACGATCCTGTGCTGAATGGCACACGACAACATCACTACACCCAAAGAAAGCTTGCATAAGCAAATCAAAAATAAAAAAACATCATTCTTCATCATCTTTTTTGATTCTCAGGGGATTCTCCATAAAGTATATGTGGCAAAAAGCCAAACTGTAAATGGAATATTTTAGCTTGGAGTTTTGGTATGTTTACTCTTCATGGATCCTCCATGACTATGACTATGGACTGAGTCACATTTCCCTGGCTGTGAGGGTGAAGTAAGCATTGGGGAAATATGTATTCAGACACTTTTGTTTATGTAATATCTATTTATCTTCATGCAAAGGATGCTCTGTAAAGCTTACCAGAAAATTTCCATATAAAACTGCACAAATTGTATGTAAGTTTGTTGAAATTACAATAATGTGATGAATGTTACCTAAAAAGAGAGACACCTCTCATGCTCTGTTTTGATGCCTGTGCAAATTCACAGACACAGTCAGACACAGTCAGACACATTTGGACTAAAGACAAAGCCTGTACCAGACAGAAAATTACAAAAAAAAACATTTTGCTATTTTTTTAATCCTTCACTTGTTGTTTTCATGATGGTAGTGGAAAGTGCTGTCTAGCACATTGGTCCAAAATCTCCCACAAGTGTTCAGTTAGCTTAAGATCCGATGGCTATGAAGGCCATAGCATATGATTTACATAATTACCATATTACCATACAGTGACCCCCTCATGACCTGGCAGTGGAAGGATTGCCATTCTGGAATAGATCACGCCTGTCAGGACACAAATGTCTTGTCATAGGATAAAAGTGGTCAGTCAGTATAACTTTGTATCACTTTACCCTGAGCGTTCCCTCTAAGGGGAGTCAAACCATGAATGCAAAATTCCTTCCACAGCATAGCAGAGACACCCATCTGTACATTAGGGATATTAAAATTGCTTTTAAATAATATGCAATAATATGGCCTAGGTCAATGGCATATTTACAGCAAACAGCATTTAAGGGTTAAGTTGAACCTATAGTTTAAAGTTTATTAGATAAAGTCTATTAATTATCCTGATCAGTCACATGCTGTTTCCATTGCTGTCCAGTCGACATTAGCTGAAATCTGATTGAGTTTGGCTAGTGACCTGGAGCGGGAGGGCAGCTGCAGGGTGACAGGTGGTCAAAACCCCTAACAGACATGTACAATAGCAAACACAGCTCTCCTTCCTTATTTCCTACCTCAATACCCACCCACCCCCTACCCCAAGACCACCGCTTCCTCTCCAGCACTCTCTCTCTCTCTCTCTCTCTCTCTCTCATATATGCTGTCTGCTTCTGCCCCTCATCTCCTGAGAGGGAAACCCGTTATGTTCCAGATATTAAATTACTCATGAAATATTCGTTCAGCCTCAGGGCTGGAACATTCCACTTTAGCCCTGTCTTGAGCGGCTCTGAGTGCAGGCGTGTGTCACCTCTCCTGGTAAGGTCAATTTTTCCCATTTGGAGCAACAGCATTAGCAGGGGTTTCAGTTTGCATTAGAATCAAAGCCCTTTCCTTTGCCACCTTTCCTTCCTCAGTTCGGATGAGATACTTCCCTAAAGTACTGGAGCCCAGAGGTTGCCCTGTACATGACTGCATGATTGTGAAATGAATGCATTTACTGTACGCTCTCCTGCACTTGAAAGCGCCATCTTTGCTCAGTGACTACTAAGCTTTTCGTTTTCCATTATCTGTGTGCCCAATACATTTCAAGCTAACACAGATGGATTTTTTTTTTCTCTCAAGTTTTAAAACAAAGAATTAGTAAAGAAGGAGTAAAAGGATGCCTGGTATATTTTCAGGCTTTATTTCTTATGTTGAATCACATACTGTACATTACTAACCCTTATATTGTTGCTGTAAATTAATCATTAATTGCAGAAGCTAGAATTGGGCAAAATGACGATCAATCCAAAATTTGATAAAAGACACAGTTTAATGAATTGCACTAGTTAAAAGAGTGTTTGTAAGAATATACATGGTGTGTGTTGTGGTTCATATGTTTTGAGGCTATGTGGGCTTCTGGTAATGGTATTGGAATTGCCATAGATTTGCACAGGTGTGTGTGTGTGTGTGTGTGTGTGTGTGAGAGTGAGTGAGTGGTGTGTGCATGTGCTTGAGACTACTGAGGTTAAGGTTAGGCTTCTGTTTAAGCTTATGGATATACTTACTGATCTCATGGTTACATAGGGTCATGGTAGGAATTAGGGGTTAAGGTAATTCAAGTTTATATATATCTGTCTGGAATTATTTTTGAAAAACTGAACTGTGGTGTTCAGAGTCTCAGTCACAGCTCTATGGATGTTCTTTACTGTGCTGAAGTGGTAAAAAATGTATATAATGAATATAAATTATATATAATTATATATAAATTTATATAATGAATAAAAAAAATGTACTAGTGTCGAACTACATGGTAAACTTGCAAGTACATTACAAAAGTATGTTTTTTTTAAACCTCAGTCCATTTAGTAAGTCTACAATAATATGTTTCAACAGCAGTTCAGATGTTAACCATTCTCCAGTGGCGTATCTCATGTGATCCCACGTGAAAAGTTTAATCACTCCAGAAAGTTCTGAAAGAGATTATCTTTACAGCCGCCGACTACTTCTCTCCCCTTCCGTGAAAATGAAGAGAAGGTCATCAACCGTCTGGTACTGGAGTCTGAGTTCTGAGGAGAAGTTTTCGCAGCAGGGCAGAGAGCAGTTAGACCAGACCTTGTCTCTCAAAACTCGCCTCCAATAGACATTCACATCTGTCTATTAAAAAAAGCCACCCACTCCCTCCCCCTACTGCTATTTTTTTTGAAGATTTCTGTTGAGACCTTACTCGCTGAAAAAGGTGAGAATCCAGTCACCCATGATTATTGCCAGCTCACTAGCCTTTTTTTATGAACAAAAGAAATGTTTCAGGGGATTTTATTCAGCTGAGGCTTTGTGTGAATAGGGTTTCATTTAGGTTGTGAGTACAGGAAAAATAAAAACCACAAAATATTTCCTTATGTGCTTTTATTGCTGATATGCTATCACATTATTTATTCATTTTATATTTCAGCAGCACCTAATTCAACATTCATTCATGTTCAATAAGTGCTTATTGGTTAGCGTCATGGTGGATCCAGAGTCTAAAGAAATACTGGGCATCAGGATGTTTAAGAATGGTTTGGTTTGGGCAATAAAATGGTATTGTGATCTTTAAAAGAAAAAATATGGTGTCAGAAAAATTCCAATTACTTGAGGCAATTTTTCTTTTCTTTAGACTTTGCATTACACACTAGTTTTCAGCCAACAAGGCATTTGTAATTAATCTAATTTTTTTTTTTTAATGTTTCTATATTTCTTCCAGTACATCTGGATTTAGTAAGTGAAACATTACATGTGATGCTGAAGACAAAAAATCTAAATACCTATTCAAAAAATGAAACAAAATAAAATGGATGCTCTCAGGTCTTAAAAAGAACTGCCAACATTAAACTTGAAGAGTGCATGGCAGCAGAGCACCCCAGGGTAGGAAATCATAGGGAAAATAATGATAATAATAATGCTGATGCAGTAAAGATGTACATTGTGACACATGGAAGTGCTTGCTTTTCAAAATGTATTCTTTCAGGCAACTGTTAAATACTACGTGTATACAACAGATCATTGAAGTAAAATCACAGTTTGGCTAGTTTACAGGCTTCACTATACAGAATAATACAGTATAATATATCTTTACCAGTAACACTTGAGGAGACATACTGATGTCATTCTAATGTTTAAACATGTAATAATCACCTTTAAGCTCAGGCCATAAGCGAATGCTTAAAAAATATTTCAGTCCCCATTTGCATGGTATTAATGTTAAGAATGCCATATACTCTAATATACATTAACAGACTGTATTACTGCTGTTATTCCAGAAAGAAAAGACACCTTTAAATTCTTAAATCTCAGTTCATTTTTATATGTCATGTTTTATAAAGAGTCAGTTTTTCATGAATAATTTTAACAATATGTAATTATGTAATTCCTATCAACCAGCACTGCTTTGCTTTAGTAGTATTATCATAGAATTCTTCCATTCACTGTGGGCATGCTAATAAAATATTAAAGCAAAAGCTAAAGCTGAAGAGTGTGTATTGTGTGTTTCATTAGGGTAATCGCTTATGTAATCAAATGAAAGTTTCTCCTAGAAATAAATCACAGACATTCTTAGATAGCAAAAATTCACAGCAATGAGAAGCTCAGTTATTTTTATATTTATAGTTATTATGAGGATATATGCATAAAAATGCATATGGCACTGAAATCTCTCTAGTTCTCAAATGGACTCTTGTAGCTTGGCTACAGTATAATCTGCATTTAGTAATAGAGCTCAGGAACATGGCATATAAATCATTCAGAAATGTTCTCTTCCTACATGGTTCATCCTTTGTGACTCACAGAGTGGCAGTTGTTCTATTATGCCTCTAATAAAATAGAGTTATGAAATAAAAATGTTTCAGTAGCTTAGTGTTTCAAGAGAAATCTGCTTCCCCATACATTAAGATAATCATTATAATCATCAAGTAGTATTATACTGGTATAAAATAAGTCAAAATCATGTAATCTGGGGGAACAGAATAAGAATAAAAACAAAGTTCAAAGACTAGCTTTCACTTAGATCTCCTTGAATATAAATTACCATTACATCTAGTATTTACAGTAATTATCTGACTGTTTGCAGTTTGAAAAATAGAATTTGACAACTGAGAATCTCTTATTCAAATGAGTAGGGGCCTGTTTTTGTTTTACACAGTCAGCCAAATGCCAAATAGTTAATTGTGTGGCCGTCCATCTGGCTACACCGACTGCCATATTGCTGTGTGCCGACTCTTCTCAGTCCAACTGCAACAGCTACAGTCATGCATCACTTATTCATCACTCTTTGGGCTTTCTGAACAATGATTAACATGGCCCCAAGCAGCAGATTCTGTGGCTATAGTGAAAAGATTGATCAGCACCAAGGGTGGTCTCTGTAGTATCAACCATGTCTGCTTAACAGTTACAAAGGCTGTGTTGAATGCATTAATGACTGGCTAGGGGCTTTTCTTAATACTAAACATTGGTTGCTTGTCATTAAAAACCGGGCTTCTTATAGTTACGTCTTAAAACGTGTAATTCATTAACAACTATAAAATATTCAGTAGATACACTCTTAAACAAGGTTCTTTTGGAGTTCTTAAAAGGGTTCTTTGTATAGTCCTTGGCCTGCTAATAGGGATCTAGTTTGGAAAGTTGTTGTAATACAGCACTAAGTTGTAGTAGTCTACATAGAACCTTAAGGATTCTCATCAGTGTTAATAAAGTACTCATTAATTTACATTTAGAACTTAATTACATTTGGAACTTTAGCATTTATATTTTTGAAAAGAGTATAGTGAAACTATGGATTTTGTAACAATAAGGAATAATGTAGGTGTGTAATCCCTGATGGGGACTTTAAATGTTTAAAGGACCAATTACATTATTTGGTTTAGGAAGTAGAATAGCAAGAAAAAAATGTATTGTGATATTTAGTCAAATTAAAAGTTGAATAATATAAAAAATTAAAATAGTAAAATTAATATAATTGATGTTGTTGTTGTTGTTAAAATAAATATTTTTAATTACTTAAAATGACATGTGACTGTAGACTTTGTTCCAAATGAATATCACTGTAAAAAAAAAAAAATTAAATATAAAAAGTAAATGGATTGTCTATTGTAGGTATGCCATTAATAAAAACTAAAACATGACAGCTGAAATGATTAAAAAAATTCCAGTGTGGTTATAAACAATTTCTGTTAGCATTCAGGTTTTAAAATATTTAATATTATTTTATCTTTATTTTATCTTTAAAAAAATAAAATAGAGCAATAATCCTGATGTAAAAATTAATGATTTCACAGGTAATAAATATTTATGTTTAAAATATTAAATTATCAAAATAATAATCAACATTGTTGAATTCTGAACAAAAATTATTTTTAATAGTTTTTAATTAATTTTAAGTTGAAACTATGTGTAGAAAGTTACAGTGATGCTCTCATGTGATTTGCAGTTGTTTAGTTGTGCTGTTTATATACTTCTATAACTACAGCCTGTCCCAAAGTGCAGACAGTATGCACAAAAATAGAGTTAATATATTTTTTTCTTCTGACATCACATCCTGTTTGTCCCCCTTTTCTGAATTCTGCATTGTAGTTATACCATTTACCAATAATATTGTCTGGCAAATGAGATAAGCTTTGGTAGAAGACAGCTTTGCAGTTTAATTTCTGACCCTCGAGTCAATCCAGATTATTCCTGATTGGAGTGTCAATGCCATATGTGACCTACAATCTGCACTTGTGTTGGAGGCTGTGGGGGTCGTTGATCTCCCTGGGCAAAGGTTGCTATAGAACAGACCCTAAGACCTTCAGCACACTGGCTTTTTCCCCTTGCTTATCTTAGGCCAAGTTTGTCCTAGATTCCTTTTTTTTTCAGTCTTACTTTCTTCTGCTACATTTCCTTACTGTATTATACCACAAACAATTTGGCAATTTTATATAATGAATGCTATATGTTATCTATAAACAGTTTTAACTCACATCATCTTCCACATTCTTGACAAGCCTGTTTTTATACTAATGCTGAAAGAAAAGAGACAAATTCATCTCCCAAAACAGCACGCACACCCATACAAATGTCTACTGTCAAGTCTAATAACTTCATGCCAATTGGCCATGTGGCCTCGTTCATATAACTAGCAATATACTTGACTTTTAGAGTTTATGTAAACAGCTCTGAACACAGGATAATGAATATTTCTTGATCTTGTTACTGCAAATAACTTCTTATCGTATTAGCCTTTGTAAAATGTAACTGGTGCAGTGTTCAGTTTCATTACTACTACTCCTATTACTACTAATAATAATAATTATAACAATAACAACAACATTAAGAATTATTATTATTATTATTATTATTATTATTATTATTATTATTAAGAAGTTACCAATTAAATTCTGTTCCATGTCAACTAGAAATGTACTTCTAAAAATGAATAAATGTTTAAATAAATACATTTTATTAATTTACATTTATATTCGTCTATCAACCAACCACTGTGAAACAAATTCTACTTCAAAAGGAAAGGAAATGTTTATGTTTAAAACTTGACCTGATCTGAGATACAATTAAATGCTCAAATTCAAATGGTTAAATACCAGGTAATAAATTACAACATCTGTGTGTTTTCAATAATGTTATATAACCGTTGGGCTGTTCTAATACTATGTAGTTCCCACCTCATACCCAGTGCTTCCTGATGATGAATGACTGAATGAATCGAATAAAGCTGTCGAAAAGCTTTTACTAATGGCAGCCACAAACAAAACACATTTTTTTCGGAAAAAGCAGTCAGAGCTTTTAAAGGAGAAAAGTTATTAATATAAAGCCACATGGAGCTGAGAGCTTGTAGCCATATTTCTTTACAGGCACCATGTTACTGATGAGGCTGAAATGGGTGCAGCCACAAGGCCATAGCCCAGAGAACGATTAAAATCAAGTGAGTGTTCCATGAGGCTGATGGTAAATCTAGGCAATATCTTCCAGATGTTGAGCAGCAATAATCATAGTATAAGAAAGGTTAGAGATTAAGAGGAGCCAAAACCCACATTCAGGATGAAGTTAACATGCAGCTTCTGGGGACATTTTGTGAGACAGATATAGCAAAATGTGTAAATCATGTGCAATTTTAAAGTATATTGTTTGGTTATTATTATTATTATTATTATTATTATTATTATTATCTTGTCAAATAGCTCATATTTTTAGTAGGTGGAATATGGGTGGGTGGAATAATATGGTAATATATAATGGTTGATAAATCGAGGCCTTATATATTAGTTCTTATATGATTCTTTTTAGCTACTTCAAGCTTCAGAGCCTATAGCATCTAGTTCTACCTCTTCAGAAGGAATGAACCCCTTTCTCAGAGACAACAAGTTCATTCTGGTCTTCCAGGTACGGCACTTATTTCCTCGCCCTTCTTCCTGGGTATCGCTCTTGACCTTGTCTGTGACTGTAGCCATAAATTCATACAGCCAATGGAGAAAGTGAAGAAAGAGAGCAGCTGAAGGTATTTAACAACATTAGAAGAACAATGTCCAAAGTAATCAGTTTAGATGGTTGTACATTAAATAGTTTGTTGAAGAGTACAATGTGAACAATTGTAAATAATATTGGCTCAGATGTTTGAACCTGGAGTAGTTAGTTTACCATAAGGTTTTCATGTTTATATTAGAATTAATGGCACTTAAATGCAGGAACATCACAACCATGCCACAGCCAATGAAAACCCAAGCAGACATGAGAAGAACATCTTCACCGACAGTAACCTGAGCCAGGATCGAGAGACTGAGATGGGAGGTGGTATTGCTATCCAATGAACCACTGTGCCTCCTACAAATGGCACTGAATTAAAATGATTAAGATATTTCTTCTTGAGACTCAGATAATAATTTATTAAATGATTAATTCATTTAGTTATTAAGTAATTTGGGCAACCATCTATTTGGGTATTGGGAGGCTCAGACATCAAACACTTTCAATAGATTGGTTGAGCGATTTCAAATAAAATTTTAAAATAGTGTGAAGGAAGTGTAAAGGAAAAAGAAATCTGTTATTTCTTACTTTTAAATCAATCCATTCATAGCAACTCCTTGTTGGATTAGATCTGAGATCTGAGGTTGCCAATACTTAGGCACTACTTTGGTACACCTAATAAACTGGAAACTCATGATAATGTTATTCTGTCCACACTCTGCAATCAGTGTGGTGTAATCACAGATCTTTGCAGGCATGATTCCTATATAATTAAAAATTCATCAGTTTGTAAGTAGGCACAGGCTTCCTATGGACTTTGGAGACTCCAATCTTTTCACCCCATTTGCTAATTATAGAGGTGATGTATAACAAGGCATACTGTCCAGCCTGGAATACTGTGCCAAAAAAGGGGGGTAAATCCCAAAATTACACTTTATATTTTAAGTTAAGCTGTGGTCTGCTCTTTACCCCTCCAAGTGATGCGCTATAACTTTAGTGACAGAAATTCTGCATAAAATTACAGTGTGTGTGAAAGTGCCCTTAAGCTCAGGACATGAAGAAGAGGACTACTGGAGATTTTTTTTAAATGGTATAAAAAGTCCAAAAGAACAAAGGCATATATTTGCTGTAATAAACATGCTGTCCAGCTAGCAGAAATATGTTTTTGTATTACAGGGGTTAGACAATGAAACTGAAACACCTGTCATTTTAGACCACAATAATTTATTAGTATGGTGTAGGGCCT
>JAOVYV010000001.1:19703808-19717483 GCA_025674545.1 Hassar affinis | reverse complement strand
GTGTAGTAATAATTATAATAGCAATAGAAATATAAATTAATAATTATAATTAATAAATTATAAATATATATATGAAAAGGATAATGAGGTTTAAAATAAGGAGCTTTAAAAATAAAATAATTGTAATAAATTTCAATATGAATGTTTTGAAAGTACATTTTACCATTTTAATGGTTTAGTACAAACTTAGCATAAATCAGCACCTTCTAATTGGACTTTGTAATTTCTATTTAAATAAACAAAAAGCAAAAGTACGTCATTTAATTTATCACACTATCATTATTATATAATTAGATTGCCCAAATCCTAGCTACTGATTCTTTTTTATGACTCTGTGTTTAAAAATGGTGATTACAAATACAAATTTAGTTTGACAGGCAATTTGAGAATGATCTGTTTGCAAATATGCAATCTGCAATAAGAAGAAATTTCTTATATATATATATATATATTTATAATACACTATACTATACTAATGAAAGGATATAATAAAATAAAGGCTAAGAATGTCAACGATTTTAGTCACAGAGTTGAAGTGAGGAATAGTATACCTCTGAGTAAGGTCACACCCAAATTTTTTAAACATTGATACAAAACATATTTGTGCTGCTGTCCTTCACCGGATGTCTGGCAAACATAAGCTGCGTGTGTACGTCTCTGGTCTTTCCTCAGAGACAAAGGAGGTCTGATTACACCCTAATCTGCATTACAAAGAAAGACCTTGTTTACCTGATCAGCCATGCATGCCGTCTCATGACATGTCCACAGTGCTCTCTTTTTGACCAAAAGATTGTAAAATAAATGTACCAACACTATCTTATCTTAGGCCACATTTTCTTGTCTTGCAGCTGTCTACTGTGTGTGTGTGTCAACTTGTAGTTATGGGCGGGGCTTTTACACTCGCCTCTGGTGTTGTCACTCAGGATACTCAGCATACAGTCCCACAAATGTTTCTGCATAATAAACAGATTAATTACATATGTCTAAACATATAGCTGTGTTAGAAAATGAAGTAATGAAAAGCTTTTTGGGACATGATCAGTGGACAGTGGAACAAAACCGTTTCTCAATTTCTAATATTTCATAAGCAGAAGCTCAGACAAATAATGACATTATGAAACATTATCCAAACACTAAAGGTGGACTATAGTTATGTAATTTGACATTCACTCAAAAAAAAGGAAAATCATATGAAAACATTTCTACTACCTGGACCACATTACTTCTGATTGTTCTGTCAAAATAAATTGGTACTGATTTTTATGAAGTCTATTTAGAGCAAAGACTTTATAGCAAAGTCTTTTATGAATTATAAATGATGAATTGTTACCCCAGTTAGTTTTGATATGATTTGATAAATTCATAATAAGTCTGCATAATATATTAGGTCTTGTCATAACTCGGATCACACTCAGATCTAGTTTAATCCCTTTGTACATTTTTTACATTCCCACCAACTAGCTAACTCATCCCTATCACATGACCAGTACCAGCCAAGGAGGGTGGAGCAAACGCACGCTTCACCTGGGACACATGAAGCCAACCCCAGCAATCTTTTTGAACTTGCTGCTAATGCTGCATCAGAGGGCACAGTAACACACTCAGAAGAAAGTGCTATCTGCCCTGTTCTTCATACATAAGCTCAAAGAGACCTGTGATTGCTAGTGTCAGTGTGACTGATGCCATCCCTCCAGCATAGAGAGCGTGCAATGTTGCTATCTTTAACTGGCAATCTCCTGATAGTAGGGCAAGCACATTTATTTTATGATTTTTTTCTCTCAATTTTATTGACCAACAAACAACACTTCAGTTAAGACCTATACTTTACATTCTATTAGCAATTCATAATGCACCACAGCCTTGCTATAAAGTATAATACCTTATTTATTCATTATAACACTACAGATGTATTCATAGTTCATTATAGGATTTTGCTATATTCTGTATTATATTGTTGAAAGGTGTATGACTGATCATGTGGTCTGTCATGTCAGTGATTGTATATTTTATTTTTCCAAGGTTCTTCTCATAGCACATAATCAGTCTTCCTGACAGCTCACTGCATGTATATGAAGCTTTATATCAGTTTTTGGGTTCTGTTCTTCTCAAGGAGAAACAAAAACAAGGAAATCACCTCAAATGACTGATGGCTTTCCAGCTGGGTTCAGCTTTTCATATTCAGAATTATGCTTCTTCCATGCAAAGTTAGAAAACAAAAAAGAAAAATAGCAGATCTCCTAAACATCAGAATATAAACTTATGTCTAATATGAGGCCTGGAGATGTAACATGCTCTGCTTTATGGGGATAAACACTCCTGACCTTTGTTCTTGCATTGATGTCACTGAGATGGCTTGTGAAGAGTAATGGTTCTTCTGACCTCTCTGACAGACACACTCTTCTCACCAAGAGCAAAGGAGAGACCAGAGGTATAAAAATGCTTTTATCTGCACAGACAGTGCAGATGTTTGTGTTTCACCATGTAGAAGAATGTTTTTTCGATGACCTATAATGGTACCGTGGAGCATAGTGTCACAGACTTTGCTAGTCATTGGACATTTTAGTGTCATTTGCTAGTGAAAACTGGTAATTGAGATTTGGTGAAGCCTTAATCCATTTTCTACTAAACCACAGTCTTGACACTTTGCAGGCCTTCTGATACTCATACTATTCTGGTGACTCAAATAGAGGTGGGATGGATTAAAAAAAAAATCAGTGTGTTCGAGGATCACTCCATAGAGAGGATCAGATTTATGAAAAGAATGCAGTAATAGTTTTTTTGTATTTGGACTGGATATTTCTCAGTTAAAGGCAGGCTGGCTTGCTTACAAAGTTTATTATTTTAATTTAAATTATTATTTTTATTCTGTATTTTTTTATAATTATAATTTATTTTTTGTTAATACTTTACATTTATAATGTATCCATAATATTGTATTATTCTTGGATTTTTAATTAAAATATTGAAGAATTTTAACATTGCAGTTTTTCCAATATCATTATCAATATTTCAGGTGTAGTAACACATCAGTATATTGTTGAACCTCTAATCACAGGATGGACTTGAGTAAGTTTGATGTAGCGCTCCATGTCAGGAGGCTAATTTAAACTCATTTTCCTCTACATGTGTAATTAAGACACAGTCTCCATTCCACTGAATCAAATTATAGGGAAATAAATCAAGCTTCAGCCATCGATCCGTGACTGTATAAGCATTGATCGGTGGTACAGTGTTTCGCATTTGCATGCTCATGAGCAGTATGGATGCTCTCAGATTTCACAGGGTTTATGTCCTGCATGTCTAAGAGTGTTTTGGCAACGTTGCGTGAAGAAGAACAGACTCATCGCTGGCGTGTGTGTCTGCTTCTTCACAGCGTTAGCTCTCTGCAGTCCATTTACAACTACCATGTAACTTGGGCTAATCTAAGTTTAACGGAAAAAATCCTACTGATGTTAGTGTTGTGCAGACAGCAGAAAAATATTGATTTTTATATGCAGAATTCAATTTCTCATTCAGCTTTTCTTTATTTAATGTAGTGGCAATGTTTTCGCATGTGTATTTAAGACAGTGATAAGTACAGGAAAGGCGGTGGTGGGAGATTTAGCACTTAGAAACCACAATTTGTAAACTAAGCCGACTAATTAAATGAGCCTTCCATTTAGAGGCAAAGTATGGCAGAGAGAGAGAGAGAGAAGAAAAAGTGCCATGGTGGCAGGTATTTGTTTGCATATAATTGCATTAGCCTGGCACAGGGGGAATTAACAGAGATAATTAACTGATTTGGCCTGTGGCTGTGACTTGACTGCTCTCACAATGAGAGAGGTAATTCTCTGTTGTACTGAGGTTAATTCACATACAGACAGACTGACTCTGTAACCTTGAAGTCAGTGCTGAAGCACTTATATTTCACAGTTACTGTGCTCAGCATTTCATTTATTTAAAAGGGCATTATGTTGCTATATCTTGCTGCAAACCAGTAGTTACACTGCATTAGAGAACATGAATTTCAAAATACTGAAAGTGAAAAATGTACAGAAATAGAATATAGAAGACAGAGAAAATTCAACAATACAGATTGACAAGATCTCAGCATAGACCGTCCTTGACCCTCAAGTTTCACAGAGAGTGTCATACAGGATGTTAGTTTCCTGAATTATAATTAAACATGCTGTCATTCCACTAACACCCTAGGAACAGTGTATGCTTACAGAAGGGGTTCTCAAATTTTTGCCATCGAGGAGTTTTTTTTTTTAAGATAAATAATCCATGGACCCTCTCAACACAGATTTATTTTATTTTATTTTACAAATCCATAATAGTTTTTAACACTGTTTTCTTTTACATTTTTTTATTAGGTCCTATTATTATAGGCCTACTTATTTGTGGTTATTAAGAGTAAACACATTCAATTCAAAAGACCAGAGAAAGAGGCTAATAAACTATAAGGTCTCAATAGTAAATATAATAACTTTAGTAATACTGGGTTGTGTCCCCATGGCTATATTTTGTAGACCCCTGAGAACCACACAAGATATCTAATGTCATTCTATTCCAGTGTGAAAATATTTGCACAATAGAGTACTTCAGGTCATGAAGCCTTAAATTGACTCGAATTTGTGTATGTGAATACATATGGACAAATTGAAGCCAGAGCTTTTGAAACAGAATTTTGAAATGTATAGGAGAAAAATTTTAAATAATAATGACTTAATCTGCATATGTTCTGTAATGTCACTTTTGGTCATAAGGGAAGGCAGCTGGAAAATGCCCAAGACCCCTTAGGAATTTTTGTGAAGTCTGTTAAACAAAAAGAACAGGTCATATTGAAACAGGCCAAAGTATGAAATGTTGCTGGTGTCCATCCATATGTTGAAAAGAATTTATCTTTTGTTTGAGTTACAGCATCGTGTACACACAATCCATCTGAATGACAGCAAACAACAATGGCTGACTAAGCGGCTAGTAGAAACAATATACCATGATTTCAATGTGTCTGAAAAGCTATATAATAATCTGTAAATCTGTTTGTTGTGGCTGCTATCTGAAGGCTTAATAATGCAGGGATCTATCCCACCTGGACCGTTTCGATCACAAACATAGTGGGGTTAATCGCTATGGGAAATAAACATCCCTATCCAGTCAGTTTCCCCTGTTTATGAAAGCATGTTCCCCACAGGAGTGTCCCAGCATATCAATTACACCACGGTGTGACCTGATTTTTGTCTTTTGTTCTCAACACTGCGCATGAACCAAGCGTCTTTGGTTCCATGTATCAGGAAAACATGCTAAGCTTGCCATCAGTATCAGAATAAATTAAATGCAGACTAGTATTTTTTTATGGGGACTTGGCTCCTTAAAGCCTGAACTATTGTTTCTTGGCCTGTTCTGTTATCAACTTTTAAATCTCCATTCTCTTCATTTCTATTCATGTGGATTTTTACTGACCCAAGCTGCCAGTCATTAAAACGGCTCCCATTTGTCTTGTTTGGAAACACAGCAATGTTTTGCATAGTTGTCAGGGGTTTATTTTTATTATTCTTATTATTATTAGCTAAATAGAACATCTTGTGAGTCAACTAAAAATCAGCATATTTCAGGATTAGCATTACCTGATGTGGGTTAGCAGTACATTCTTCTCTTTCCATGTGACACGTGAGTAGTTGGTGACATGAAGACCTCTTTCTCCTTCCACAGACAGGTCGTTGCTAGATACAATTCGTCTTGATATATGTCCTTCTCTCTGTCTTTCTGAGGCTTGTGGTAATATGTGGCAGATGCAGTGCACGCATGCGGTAACCAAACAATTCCCTTGATAGGCTCACTGTCAGAAAGGCTGACTTGTGCACTGATTAAAAAAACATGTGCAGGATTAAACCCATGTTCCCTTTTCTGTGGGTGATTTGGGCAAAGTACATGTCATGGTTTTGCCAAAATATTCTTCCATTGTGCCTAACCAAGTGTCAAGACCTTGAGCGAAGTTGAATGATTGAAATCATTGAGGGCTGCTTATTCCAACAAGTCCCCCCTGCTGTCCAGGAAGAAGTATAAGCTCCTCCTGTACAATGTCAAGCAGCACTTTGTGAGGACCATATGGCCTCTGGTGTCTGTGATATATGGCTGGTAGAAACACCTGCAGTATTGGCTTGGTATTCTTGGTCTGCCTAGTAATTGTAGCCTGTGTGGAGGCAAAGATAGATTAGCAAAGGAGGTGTGAACACAGGATCAAGGGTGCAGCAAAATTCTGCACGTTTACAACATGTCACAGTATATCAGGTGACTGGGTTAAAAAAGTTTCTGTATGCCACATGTATTACAGTGTTTAACTGATTAGCCATGTGCCTGGTAGACGGCAATATTCAACATGTGCCATATTCAAAACCAACATGTAATCATTTCAAAATATTACACAGTGTCACAGTAAAGTAATCTTGTTCGATCTTGAACTCTGGTTACTATCATTACCAGCATGTTTTTCCAATGTCCACGTGGGTTTCTTCTGGGTTCTCTGAACTGCCTACACTAAATTGGCCCTATTCAAATGTTTGTGTGTGTGAATGGTGCTCTGTGATGGGCTGTCTTCCTATTCAAGGCATATTCCCACTTCATGCGTCGTGCTCCCACGACATGCTTCAGCTCCAACACGACCCTGACCAAAATAAAGCAGTTACTAAAGATGAATGAATATCACAATACAGTTTAGATAGTTGTCATGACATGAAAATTAAATACTAGCCCATTCCTAAAACTCTTCTTCTGAAATTCTTTAAATGTTAATATTAATGTTGAATAACCAGAGAACTGAGCTTGCATTCGGTATGTAAAGACACGTTTCTCTTCTTCCAGCCGTGAGACCCCGACCCCGTGTTGTACTGTGTTAAACGCTGATAACGTTTGACACATTTTTTGCACTTGGATTCACATTTGCACTGTCTTGCCAAGATGGCAGGCTCACTGATAGAGTGGAAGCCTTTAAAAGCTTTTAAGAGGGGAAACAAACAGATTGTGGATCAGCCATTTCCTCCAGCAGCCTGCCAATTTGCTGCCCCTTTTATTCTGATTGCTTGGTTTTAAAAAAGTGGACAAAACCACACTACTGCACAAATCAATCTGAAATTGCTAAAAGCTTTTTGATAAACATCAGTGAGAGAGCCTGACATCCAGTACAGATGTGTGGTGGTGCATTGTTTAAGAACCAAGAATGCAGGAAAATAGTGAGAAATGGAAAATGCATATGGGATATATTTCCACTTAAGTGAGAGTTTTGTTTACCTCACACATATTTAGCTGAAGTCCTCCATCATGCTACTATTAGGAGTGTAGCACAATGCCATTACAATCAGAGACTTGACCGGAAGTGTTTCTAGAACGGAAGTGTCATTATAAGTCATTATTTCTTTCATAAAGTATAACAACAGATTGCAGTTTGCATAACATTTCCTGAACTTCTGTAACTTCCACAGCCACATCACCTGACTTCATAACTGGTCTCAACCTGTCTCCCTGTGGAACTTTCTGACAAGCTTCCTATCTAATGTGATTTAGTAAGCTACTATTTTTCAAAACAACTATCCCTTTCCCAAACCAGGGAACTGTTATTTAAGCATTATCTTAAGAGACAGTGCTGTTATACTGAAGATCAGCACGGCTGTGATTCTGTTATAGACACGAGCCTGCAGGCTATCAAACTGGGGGGCTTTACATAGCATTTCATTATAATACCTGTATGATTTTTCAGAAAGGATTTTCTATTAATAGAAATGGAGACTTTAAAAGGATAAGAAAGATGTTTTGAAAATCACAAAAATATGAAATCACTGAACATACAAAGGAAGCATTTTAAAAATAACAAATTGTGGGATTGTGTCCTGTGAAATGCACAACTCTAGTCACAACCAAATGCCCAGTGAATCTTTCTGGCAAAAAAAGAATACTGTATCTACTACAGATATCTGTATCTATGTTCAGTTAGAACACATTTTCCGGTTAAACCAAATAATTTATTCATCCTTTATACATTCTTAATAACTGTACTGCTTTTTTTTTTTACATCATGACTATTGTCATAATGAACATTCTGTTATTTCTTTGTCTTTGGGGTTTTTTTCCACCAGAAGCCATTGAGTATCTGGTTTGGCTGCTGCTTTTCAATTCTTTGCTGAGAAAAAGCAGTTCTGAAAAAGTGATAGAGAATGTACAGAAAACCACAAAGATCTTTCTGAAGTCTCTCACTTGCACTCCATTGGTAGGTGCCATATTCTATGCACAGATACTCTTTAAAGAAGTAGTCATTCTCTAATTTACTTCCAAGGACCTGGACCCTGTGTCTAATTAAGCTTGGTAAGAACTGAAGAACTGAGTTGATAGTTGATTAAAGAGAAGCAAAGCTGTTGCAATGCAATCCGAGAATGCAAAAGATTCAGCATGAATAAATGTAGGGGATTGTTACAACTTTCCTCTCTATTAAGTACAACCCATAAAGATGTAGCCACGTGAATGATTTCACCCTGAAAGAATGAAAAGAAGAATAAAAGATGTTGAATGTAAGGTGATAAGACTTTGCCTTTGAAATCTTTTCTTAATGTAAAACTGACTCTCCATTCACTTGTTTAAAGAGGCTTTGTTATGTTTGGCAGATGAGCCATGCATTCCACCACAATGTGAATGTTATAGACATGTCAGGAGGCTGAGCAAAGTTAAAAAGCATCTGTGAGTCACATTTGCCTAACACACAGAAAATCTTCTCATGTGACTACCGAGATTGATCTTTAGCCAATAGTGGGATTATATGTATGTTCCCAATAAATAAGAAACTCAACATTTCTCTGTTCTGGTGTCAGGGGATCTGTATCACACACAGGGTGTTTGTTATAGTTCTTGATGATAAGCACATGTTTTTTTATAGTCTTTTTAAATAACTGATGGTATATTCTGTATACCTTATAACCAGTTGACATTTAAATGTTTACATTTTAATGTAAACTTACTTTATCCAAGAATGTGTGAATGTTCATTATAGTGGATGTTATTCTTTTGTTTTTGTTGTTGCTATTGTTGTTTCCCCTCGAAAGCCTGCTAGGTTCACATTTGAGTTTAAAGTACTGCATTTGAAAAGTGCCTCAGGTGTGAAAAGAGATGCAACAACAAGAGTGCTGTTTTGTCTGGACTATTTTGGTTACTTTATGTACCCTCTACACTGCATCCTTAAATCTGTCTAGTTAAAGGGAGACTAGAGCTTCTTATCCTGCTTCACTCGAGTTGGGTAGCTGGAGGGCAATGCTCAGCGACCCCTCAGACAACACAAGCACTACACCCAAAGATGGGAACACATCTGCCAGGTTATCCCCTATTTTTGCTTTTCTATCCGCTCTCTGTTCTTTGGAAATTGAGCTGTTTTCCATCTCACTGTCATGCTCATTTATTTGGATGCCAGAAAAAGGGAGTCATACCAGACTCCTTTACACTCAGTGGTACTGAGTGTTTATTATATTTACACTTATTTAGCTAACTGAACTGAAATAACTAACAATTAATTTGTCCAAATGAACTCAAAGGTAATTAATACATAGCGTAATCCTCATGGCATCAGGAAATATATGAGTCATGCATGAAAAGCCATTGATGGTAACCATTAAGTATGGATATTTTTAAAACCCATACATAATAAGTGTTATGTTTGGACTCCTGAGTGGCACAACAGCAAAGCCTTCACCCTGTCATCTGGAGATCTAACCACTCATGGCTGCCTGCAAGCTTATGCATACAGAAGGTGGGCAGGGACACCTTCCTCCAAGTGTGTTAAACCGCTCTCTGACATTGCATGAGCAGCAGCTCAAAAGAATTGCGGTGGCTGAGCGTCACGTGTCTCGGAGGAAGCTCATGAGAGCATCGCCCTCCCTGATTGGTGATGGCCGTCTGACATGAAAGAAGGACCGGATGGGTGGGTCTTGGACACGACCAAGTTGAGAAAAGACAAAAAATGTAATTAAAAATAAATAAATAAGTGTGGTTGGAAACCATAGGTCACAGCCCCACTTTTACACTACAATGTAAGTTCAGGCAATAGGGCTAGGTACTGAAAATCTGCACCCACAATGAACTGAATTAAATATTTTCTTCCTGTTTAGTACTATTCTTATTGCCTATTTTTGATATTTTGGGCAAAAGATTATTAAAATGATTGCAAAAATTATTTCTTAAAAATAAAAAGAAGAGAAAATAAGCAAATGACTTCTGAGTCTGACTGGCTGCTTGATGCATGGAGAGCAAAGAGAGCATTAAACATGAGGGCTAAAGTCTGGCTAGATTTTGTAGATGTAGATGAGAACAGTTTCCTGCGCAATAAATGCCTTAACCTAGTAGTCAGGTAATACATCAAACCTGATGAAACAATTCATTAAACATTGGATTAATCTCTCAAGAAAAATGTTTTTGACTGCATGAACAGCAGCACCACTTTGTCGCTGCCATAGATTAGAGAATCCAGGTAAAATGCAAGAAACTGGGGCAACGTTCTCCACAAAACAACGGGGGAAGCAAAGTTCTCTGTGAAGCAAGAGAAGGGAGCAACATACACTGTGAAGCAGGAGGAAGGAGCAACATCCTCAGTGGAGCAAGGAGGCAGAGAGACGTCCTCAGTGGAGCAGGAGGGTGATCTGACATCTGAAGTGGAGCCACGTCATGTAGTGACATCTGAGATGGAGCAGAGAGATGGAGTGATGCCCATGGCGAGGCTGTGGGCCATAATGGCATCCTCTGTGAGGCAAACGGGTAGAGGGATGTCCTCAGTTGAGCAACAAGGCAGTTGAATAACTTCCTCAGCCGAGCTGCAAGGCTGGAGTGAAGTCCTCCAGACGGTTCTGGCCTGGTCAGTTGCTCCTCCAGACGGTTCTGGCCTGGTCAGTTGCTCTCACATCAGGTGGTTCCTCTTCTTGCTGGATCCCAAAAAAATCTGCTGGTCAAGCTTTCTGTCACAGATTAATAGTGGGGGGGTGTTTCCCTGCCTTCTGCCCAGTGAGTGCTGGAAAAAGCTCCCCCTTTATAATGTTAATGTATACACTAACATTATGTATACACTAACATTATTTCATGAAATATCAGTCCATGTGTTAATTCATCAATATAAAAGTTTTAGGTAATAGGGATTCATGCCTGTTTGTGAGCATTGTTCTAAAACTTTACCCTCAATACTCTCCACTTCTGGTATTATTTAAGGAGAAAAATCAAAACAGAACTGGGCTGAAGTAGAAGAATCAATGGTGGATAAAGCGTTACTTGTCACTCTGCTTTGCATTAAGACTCTTTTAGTGCCAAACAACTTAAGAGTTTTTGCCAAGCTGTGCATTGGGCTCATTTTCGCCTGTAGCCTTGATAAAACATGTGCTCTTTTTGTGAAGCTGGATGCCAGGTGCTGGACTCATGGTGCTGTGGTTTCCTCTCACCTCCCGACTGTCAGAACGATGGAGCAATCCTGCGAACAAAGAGAAGAGAATAGAGGAGGGGAAGAAAGGGGGAAGTGAAAGGCAAGCCAAGCTAACTCGCCTGTCCTGTCAGGCTGTTTCTGTCTCAGCACTGCAGCATAGTGTTGTGTGTGTCAGTAAGCATTACTTGTAGAGAATGACAATTGTCTCAGCTCATAGGGCAAAAAGCAAATGAGAACATAGAGAGGAGAGAAGACAGGAAAGCAGCACGAGGAAGAAAGCGACAGCAGAATGGCAAAGATACAACACGAAGAAGGAGAAGAGAAGAGAAAGAATTGAAGGGTCTCTCTGCCAGTGAGGTTTAGACACAAAGGTGAAATCCTCCTCAGGGAGCTGCAGAGAAAACATGCACTGTTCGATCAAAGCATGTCGTGAATTAATTAACTCAGCATGCATTATTCAACACATTTCAATTGCTATACTCATAATAGTGTTACTCCACTCCTCCTGGGAACAAAAGAACCCACATAATGTCTGATAATGCAGCGGCATCCTGGGCCTCCAGAGGAAACGGCCCAAAGCAATTTTCCTGCTCGGTTCTGCTGCGGAATGCTGCTTATAATGATTAATTCAGCAGTGCTCTTTGGAAACATGGATTATGTATTTTTTCTCATAACATTTCACCCAGTATATGAAATATACCCTGAAACATTTTCAAGTTTCAAATGATTCTTTTAGTCGCATTAATGAATCAGGACAAAAAGCTTAGAGATCAGTGTAACGTGTGTGCATATGAAGCAATGAAGTAAAAGCCATACCATTTTTGTAAATGTATGATAATCATCATCATTTCATAACTTCAAGTTTATTTAACCACATACCCAATAAGAAAGTAATCTCTGGCCAAAAAATGAACATAACTACTTGAAAATATTATTCAGGCACTTTTTTCTGTTGTAGATTTCTCACTTGGTGTAGTCGTGTTGGGCGTGTACGGACACTGTGCACTCTGTTCTAGGCTCACTGCCTGGACTATAAATAAAGAACACAAATACAGTTACATCAGATTCCCCATTTTCATTTGTTTCTTTTAGACTGCAATCTTTTTAAAACAGGACCCAGACTTTATCGTGTCCTGTCCTGCTGGCAATGGATTTATCGGCCAAAAAAATCTTCTGTAGGGGATATGAATATTGCATGAGAGTTCCCAGCTCATTCATAGTGTCTAAAATAAAAAGGTTGTTGGCATCTTTATTTGTTTCTATAACACAAGGCTCGGATTTCTGGTTTTTCTCCAAGATATTTCAGAATCCCAATTTTCCTCATAAAAACAAAAAGTCTCTTTACATGCATGCTGTTTTCATTAACTTTTTTTATTATTACTTTAAAGTTCTTAAAAACCTTAATATCTTTTGACAGCAGCATGAAGTTTGCGGTAGATACTCTAGAATTTTAGTTTTGTGTTATTTCAGTGTCTATAAGTGTCATATCTGAAGTGCTAACAACTTTCCCTGTCAAGTTCTATTTCCATAATTTCATGCTATATCAAATAGACAACTTCATCACAGATTTTGTTGAACTGGCTGAGATAAATTGCCCTACATATGAATGTTATTTCACCTTTTTTTGTTAAGTACATAACTCCACATGTTCATTCATAGTTTTGATGCCTTCAGTGAGAATCTACAATGTAAATAGTCATGAAAATAAATAAAACGCATTGACAGCAGAATGAAGTTTGCAGTAGATACTCTAGAATTTTAGTTTTGTGTTATTTCAGTGTCTATAAGTGTCATATCTGAAGTGCTAACAACTTTCCCTGTCAAGTTCTATTTCCATAATTTCTTGCTATATCAAATAGACAACTTCATCACAGATTTTGTTGAACTGGCTGAGATAAATTGCCCTACATATGAATGTGTGGGCGGTACACTGAAAAATCCAGAAGGAAAAGAAATCAAAAACTTTGCAAACAAAATTGAACAAAAGAGTATGAAGGGAGCAGGTATGCATTTGGGAAAATCCATGTTTGGTTTATTTATAGCTGTTCATTTTTACAACTGCTTTTATCTATAGATCTGTAGGCAGACTATCCAAATAAAGTGTAATAGATTTTTCCAAAATGGAATATTTTGCTTATAAATCTTATGATTTTGTTTAATAGTTCTTGCAGCAAGGATATACAGTACAGACCAAAAGTTTGGACACACCTTCTCATTCAATGCGTTTTCTTTATTTTCATGACTGTTTACATTGTA
>JAOVYV010000001.1:19683509-19703783 GCA_025674545.1 Hassar affinis | reverse complement strand
CAATGTAAATAGTCATGAAAATAAAGAAAACGCATTGAATGAGAAGGTGTGTCCAAACTTTTGGCCTGTACTGTATTTAAACCTGACACTAATGGCTTCTGGGGAAACACTCTAACAACTTTTTAACACTGGCTGCTGTGAACTGTTTTTAGTCCACTGATAATATCATGCTTTGAATCCTGTATGAGATGCAGAAACTGCAACCTTTATGATTCCGAAACTTGTGGCCAGAAAAGTGTTCAAAAGATATTGGATGCTCTGTAGTGTATGCAGGAATGACCTGAGGGTGAATCTAGACACAAGGTGACATCTTAGTGCCACTTAACAAGCAAAATAATTGCTTTCAACAGTGTCGACACAGAATTGAAAGGATGGATGAAATGTCAGCTTTCACAGCCGAAGATTCCCTGTGACCTTACATTAATCCTAAATCCATCATTTACTCCATCAAGATTGCACCCCGCTTCCTGCTTCATTTATAGCCTCCCCTTATACAGGTTTGTCCCACAAAATATTGGAGAGGAAGGAAAAAACTGTTTCTATGCAAAATAATATAGCCAGAAACTTTTAGCTGTTTCAGAGCCCAGGACATGTTTTCAAGACCATTATATAGTTAGAGCTATCAGAATGAAAAGATGGGGTGTTTTTACAGCAGATTTAATTGAGACTATCACAAGATTAAAAAGCAAAGAAAACCTAGCAAAAAAAAAGACGCAGGAACACATTAGTGGTTTTAGCAAGTAGTAAACAACCAGACAAACAATGCGCATTAGATCTCTGACCCAGTAGTGCTTTAAATCATGCATGATTTTGAAATCAATCGGTCAGATTATTGTAAATAGTAGAATACACTATCAAGATATCATGATGCAAACCATTGGTAGGCTTCTAGTATAGAAAGGCTAGGTTAAGTATAATATAAATATATGAAGTCTTTTCACACTGGGAAAAAGTCATGCAGAAATTCAAGGATAAACCTGTATTAGTCTGATGACAAGAGAAATGTGTAAAGATGAAGGTGCTAATGATGTTAAGCATATGAGGGCAACCTAAATTTTATCTTCTTTTTTTTACCATGCTTGATTGTCATTCTTTTTAGAATTGACATTGTGCACTTCATCATAGTCAGATTGCATTTTAAATCCAATCTTCTAGTCTATGCCATGAAAACAACAGTTCAGTACAACTGCCCAGACACTCATCAACTGTACTGTAACATGGATATTTTACGTTTTTGAAAGGAAGAAAGGTTCTTTAAATTGTAAAAAGAAAATGGTAGAAAAACACCTTTTCACTGAGGTACGAAGGCAAACAAAATGTGAGAAAGATTGTATATTCAGAAAAAGACGTCTCTACAAACAGTAATCAAATATTTTTCTTGGAAAGAGTAGCCTTACACAAAAGAATCAAACTGCACTTTTCTCTTAACAGAGCATGTAATGTGGCTATTATTCAAGCCAATTTGGATGACCAGACCAGGGCTTTGTATTAGGCCAGAATTTGTATGCAGCATGGACTATATACAAAAAATGATCTGTATACAGGCAGGACCTATATTACAGCCTCCACCCTGACTCCCATAGTGTGTGGTGATAGACAATAAACACAGTAAAAAAAGTGTTTGATGAATTTGCCCAGAGCTGCATTAATTCTGTATTAGGTAATGCAAGTCTATTGGAACCAGATGTGTTGTCCTGTGATCTACCGAAGGACTATCAGGTTTGTTTGAATTAGCACTGAACAGCATGCACTGAACAGTATTGTTAATTGAGCAGAGTACTTTTCGAACCACCCTAGGAGATATACCTTATACATCTACAAGGCTCACACCTCGGTCCTTTGCATCTAATGGAGTTATGAGCATTAATCTTGAGAGAGTGTCATTTAGGAATTTATGTGCCATTGCATTTACAAGCTTGGCAAAAGTCTTCCGGAATCTGAATTGGCAGGAGAAAAAAATGTAAGCTGTGAGGAAAAAAATGGAACGGATACTAAGATGAAATGAACCCATATGGAACAGAGAGTTTCATTGGCTTGGCTCTGCACCTCGGAAAACTGGTGATGCTTCCTCTGGAGCTAATCTGGCAGTAGAGTTGCAGGGCTTACTGGCTTTCAAGGATACTGTGCATGGTCTCCTTTTCTGATGTTCCTCTTTATTTTGACCCATAACAAAGTGGATGTTTGAGTGGCCTGTTTTGTGAGAGAAGATATTTTTGTTTAATAGTCATTTCTGTGTTTAACTGAACATTTGGGTTCTTAGCGAGTCTACTAAGGATGGAACATTTCAAGTTTTTCCAAAATAACTTTTTTATTGTTCTTTGTCAATTTGACATGATTGTCATGAGGTGAAGAAAATATTTGGAAGTACCTAAAATGAATGAAAGTAAATATGACAGAATGAGATTATTTTAGTTCTAGTTCTTTTCTTCTATTATGTATTCCTTCCACCTGTATAGACAAGCCTGCTAAGTACTTTCCCCAAATATGTAAATGCATTTTGGAGTCTGTTTCCATTATTGTCATTTATTGTAAATTGTATTATATTGTATTGTACTGTCTATTGTAATAAATAATAGGTATTTTACATTGTATGACTTTAAAATCTAAAGAGATGGGCTGGATCAGATCTGTTCATAAGCAAGAAACAAATACTAGGGTTAAATTCCTGCTGTCAAGTACCAAGATGGCTCATTTCACAGTAAGGCCAAGTTATCCAGTGCCAAGGCTTTCAACTTTTTACTTGGGATGGATGGATATTGCCAGAGACCTCAGAATGTAAACTCTGTTCTCAACAGCGTGAAACAAACAAGCACGGAAAGCGGGGAAGCACCCTGGGCCAGACCCGCTGTCACTCGAAGACAACTGGTACACACTGGGGCCCTAGAGGATCCACTGGAATGTGGAATAGGCCTTTTTCATTAAAATATGTTGGTCAAATCCTAGTTCTTGTCCCTGGCCCAGGCATCCTGATGCCATGTCTGCCCTGGGCAAAATAAAAAAAAAACTCATGTCATATATTGAAACCTGCAGACTTGGTAGATTGGCTGTGCGTGCTAAGTGGGAGGAATGGAGTAGTGCAGCATGGTCCTGGCTACAGCTGGATATTGGCCCGGCTGTGAGAGTCTGGGCCTGGCTAACTCCGTCTCTGATGTCTTGGCAATGCTCTGACAGGGAGAGGTCTGTCTGCCCTGGCCAGATTTCAGAGCCTGTCATTCTTTCAACAGCATAGAGCAGGAGGCAGGCTGACATCACACATGTAAGTTTGTGAAACTGATTATCAGAAATTCATCTGCTGCTTCCAGCATAAAAAGTCATCTATGCCTTATACTATGTCCAAATATGTTAATTTGCTGTTCATGAATAGCCAACTGTATCTCTCTGGTCTTCCCATGTGGTCTTCCCATCAGCAAATCCCACCTTCAATGGCTCTTTCTTTCATCAAAAAGCTAATCCAAATGCTACTTCAGGCTTCAGTGATAAACGAAACCCTATGTTTACAGCATCAACTAAGCACCCAATTATCAGTGATTTGGAGATAGATACATAATACTCATGTTTAGTCAACTTAATTGCTTACTCTTCTCCCCAAAGACAGGGGTTGAGGATGTGAAATAAACACTTGACAGTGAGGTATTAGGGCTGGAAAGTGGCACGCTGACCATGTTTTACTGCTGATTGTAGCCGTAGGAGCACGGCTGAGGAATTCCTTCTGCTCCTAGTTTGGATTGGAAAATAAATGAGAGGCTCAGTATCACATGAAGAAAACCATGCAGGGATGTCAGATCAGATTCATTATGTTTCCAATATGCAATACAGACATTGCCAACACAGATGGTGTATGATAGCATCTTTGAGTAGGGAGCTAAGATACTGAGTGGTATTTTATTCACTTAGCTTGTCCATGATTGGCTACTTGATGTCAAGATGGCCTTGCTGATTCCTGGCATGATTTCCTTTTAGTACAAATCCTACTTTTCCCATAATGGAATTCTATCTGTGTATTATTTGCTGAAATGAAGTGAACAACAGGTATTATTGAGGATTAGTCTGTAATTTGAAGGATTAGAGCACAATGGAGAAATGAAGGCAAAGTTTGAGCTCTGTCCAAGCGGAGACCAATCAATTTGTCATCAGTGCAAGTGTGAAAGACATTTATCTGTGAGGAAGTATGATTCCAAGACAAGCAGTGAATGGCCTTTCCCAGGGGCACATTTCCAGCCTCATATACAGCCATAACATTACAACCACCTGCCTAATATTGTGTAGATTCCACGAGACCGCTGAAGGTGTGCTGTGGTGTCTGGCACCAAGATGTTCGCAGTTATAAGTTATAAGTTATAAGCTAGAGCTTCCATTGATCAGACTTGTTTGTCCAGCACATTCCACAAATGATCGATCAGTTGGAGATATTGGGAATTTGGAGGGCAAGTCAACATTGTCACTCTGTGAACACTTTGTCATGCTCCTCAAACTATTCCTGAACAATTTTGGCAGTGTGGCAGGGCATACTATCCTGCCATTAGGGAATACCATTGCCATGAAGGGGTGTACTTGGTCTGCAGAAATGTTTAGGTATGTGGTACATGCACCTCCACTGTCTTCCCATAGTGCGTACTGGTGCCATGTTATCCCTAGGTAATGGATGCACCTGGACATCCACATGAAATAATAGAAAATGTGATTTATCATACCAGGTTGCCTTCTTCAGTTGGTCCATGGTCCAGGTATGAGGTTCATGTTCCTATTATAGGTGCTTTCAGCAAGCTGTGATGCACTGTGTGTTCTGATACTTTTCTATCATAGCTAGCATCATTTTTTCAGCACTTTGTGCTATAGTAACTCTTCTGTGAGACTCTACCAGAAGGGCTAAACTTTGCTTCCCACACATCAGTGATTCCTCGGCCCCCATGACTATGTTGGTTCACCCATACGTCCTTTCTTGGACTACTTTTGTTAGGTGCTAACCACTCCATACTGCTAGACTCTTACATTTTGAAATGCTCTGTTCCACTCCTCTAGCCATCACAATCTGGCACTTTTCAAAGTCACTCAGATTCTTACATGTGCCCTTTTTTCCCACATCAAGAACTGACAGTTCACTCGCTGCCTAATATATCCCATCCCCTGACAGGTGCCCTTGTAATGAGATAATCAATGTTATTCACTTCAGTAAAACCACTGTCAGTGGTTTTAATGTTATGGCTGATAATGTAAGAACAGGAAATGTCCTTTGATATTCCTTTGATGCATTCTGAGCTAATGAAATACTGAACAGTCCTCTTTTATGGCTATCTTGCACTGTCTTATTTGTTATTCTCATTTTCATTTCAGAAGAATAGTTTAATATACTTCTATGACTCTTAGCATTAAAGTTCTTGATTAAATGTTAGACAACAACTAATTCAGAGCGTGTTACTTGGCAGTAATAATTCTGATTTCTGGGGATACTAAGGCAATTCCTTGTGACCACGCCCCCTCACAAGCCCCTAAACCCCCACCCCCTCACTCAGATCTGCCCCCAAGGCAAAAATTATGTCTGACACTATTTAAGATAAGGTGGTAATAACCAGAGAATCTTAGCCAAGAGAGATAGCTCACTTGGCACTGCTGAACAAATCACATTTTTGTTCTCGCCTTTTTCCAGACATGGGTGCGGTGGTACTCATTACAGGAATGTGTCTGTGTTGCCACTATCAAAACCATCTGTGTATATGTTTGGATATGTCTCCTGAAGTCACTGTCGCTGTTGGAGAAGACTTCTCTGAAAATGCTGCATACAGATAGGGGTGATATTATATCACAATTCTTTTGTCAGGATCACAATTATATAAGGATTAATTTTTGGTTTTTACCATTTTGCAAGTCATTAAACAGTACAACCAAACTAATCTCCCCATTTAAAAATATAGCACTAAAAGAAAAAAGAATAACAGACCATTTACCCAAAGTACCTTTTTGAACAGAATTTAATGTGTGCAATTTATGTGCAAAAAATGGTTTTGAGAGTTAAACAGCAACACTCAGGTAAAGTGCAAGTCTTGCTATGTAACAGCCAGCATATCACCGGTTAAACACAGATCCTCAGCAAAACAGTGTGCTTTGGCTGAGAAAAAAAACATTAGAGACATCGCTTGTATGAGCATAGAACTGCAGTGGGTATTAATTCTGTATATGGTCTCAGTGTTTCGGAAGTCACTGTTAGCCAGCACAGTGTGGAATCTTGCTGACAAAAAAGGGACATTTTTGTACGTTCAAGATAATAACTTCTGGGTAGTAGTCAACCACATAAAAAAAGAAAACACCAGTCTCATTTGTTTAAATCAGTGGAGTTTTTATTTACATTTTATTTCCATTGCAAAAATTTGCAAGAGAGGCATGCATTGTTTAACTTCCATGGTACCATAAACTAAATGAAAGCAAAACTGGACTAGGCAAGGTAATACCTTTTTATTTCATTTCATTTCACGAATATCAAGAGCAACACAATTTTCAGTTTGTCAGGAATCAAATAAGGAGTCGTTTTCCTGTTTTGAAATAAGAATTGTTTCCACTTCCCATTTTCCTGTTTCATAACAAAAATCCAATAACCCAAATGTACATAGACCATAGCGCTATCCAGTGATCTCCCTGTGAATGAAGGCGTATCGTGGACACGTTTTAATCCTTCATGATCTGACATTGTCATATCACGCACCCCTACATACAGTGTATAACTACCATGTAATATAGCTACATTTGCCTCTCCGTAATAATGATTAGCCCCATGCTACAGCTTTTCCACTCCACTGCGTGTCACCTAGACTCTGTTTGATACATAACCCTTAATGCAATTATGTGCTAGACGTAATGCTAATGCACTTAATTATTTTCCTGTTTTTGACATTGGGGGGCACAGTTTGCAGAAGCTACACAAAAACTGAGCTTTTTAACCGTCATCAGCTGGATTTATGTTTACTCAAAATTGCAGAGGTGTTCTCACTATATACGTCTGGCATCTGTGAAAGTGGTGATCTGGCTGTGCTCCAGGCCAGATCCGGGCAAGAATAGTGTTCAGCAGGGCATGATAAATAGGAATCTCCAGCACTGATACACAGCCTATGCACACACTTTGGAGGGCTTCACCCAACTCTACTGTTTCCTTCATCTGTTTTAGATGCTCAAGCTCCAATATTTTTTAACTTTACATTCCAAGAGAAGAACGTGTTGCACACTATAATGCGGTCTTAGCCAACTTAGCTTCTCTAGTGCACAGGACAAGGAGTGATTCATTTTGTCCACAGCTTATATAAATGCATAGTGTATGTGGCTATATTTCCCTGCACTCTGCTCTCATTTTGAAGATGTCCTTTTCTCTGTGTTCAAATATCAGTGTTGCATAGTGGTGATATTTTTCTCTATGTTTGAATGATGAAGGGCAGAACAAATTGGATTTCTTGTGATTAACTCAGTATGTTGTAATGTCAAGGAGAAGAACTACTTGTCCAGGCATGTAGTTGTTCTTGCTTTGCAAGGGAGTGTGCCAAGGAGAACAAGAACACCTAAGGAGAACATTTCCATTTTTTGCACTTCAGGTTGCACTCAGTCATGGATATACAGTTATATTGAGCATTTCACAGTGTGTAAAATCTTGTAATATTCGTTGTGTTTTTAAATATTAAATGTATTTTGTCTCTAAGGAACAAAACCATTTAATCAAATACAACTGAGATATTTAGTGTGCTAGAATTCAGATGTTCTTAAATGAACACGGGTTGTAACTTGTTTGCCCACCCTTTGCCATTGAAACAGACATTTTCATAGATTTCATAGATTTAGAATCCTCTCATAATTTTTGTCTGGCTTTCCTTAGAGAGTCTGGTACTTGTCTTCCCTAAACTTGGCTGAGAACCATCTACAATCACAGGAAGTATTATTCTGAATGACCAGCCACAGGCTTTTCTCATAGTCTATCAGCAAATATCTCATTTAATTGCCATCAACAAAACTCTCTGATAATGATTAAAGATGTGACAGTGTGAACTCTTTTTTTTTGTAATGCACTAATTGTATCTTTCTTCCAACAGCTCATCGTGTTGTAGTGTTAAGTTTGTTTTCTTGTCTGAATCCAGCACACACACACTAAATTTATGGACAGCCAATTAACCTTTTAGATTCAGAGGAGCTGTGGGCGGAGCCAAGACTATTCTCTCTGTGCCAGATGTCATACACTGCATTCTACAGATATCAGGTCTAGAGACAATTATAGCAAATTATAGCAGTGTTATAGCAGCAAAATGTTTTTCTGTTGATTTGGCCTCAACAATGTTTTAGATTGTTGTCTCGGTGCAGGGTTGTTTTGGACGGCTGTTTGTTATATGAACCTTTTACCTAAAAACAAGGGGAAATTCCATCTTTTGCTCTTGACTGTAACTGTAAGCAAAAAATGTGGGGAAAAATTAAAAAGAAAAACATCCGAACCATAACGTTTAAGGAGGTACATTTTTTTCTTAAGTAGCAGGTGTTCAGGGAAAATTTTGAGTAAATGGGGAGTTAGTGCAGATGTGCAATCATTTTTTCAAAATGCTTTTGTTTTTGCTCTGTAATCTGTTCCAGGTCTAATCATTGAGATATATGATGATGATGATGACTAATTCCAGGTGCTCTGTCCTAGCAGTTGTCCTCAGAAAAGCAATTTGTCCAAGTTTGTACTAAATGACCTGATAACAATGAGTGAGCTCAGTACAAGTCTCTGTTGTGCAGTATGGAGGAACAGAGTGTTGTGCAGCAGAGTGAAATCTTCCAGATGCACTGCTTGCCACACACTACTTGTCTTCTTCCTGTTCGCCTGAAGCCAGAGGCAGTGCTGCTCGCTGGTGCGTTACTTGCTGACTGTCAAGAAAGAGAGAGAGAGTTACACAGAGTGAGAGTGTGAGAAAAACAGAATGAATCATAGCATAAGGGCAAAAAATGTATTTTACATCATTTATGAACTCTGAAGGGTCTTGATAGCTGTGCTCTTATGGGGTAAGTCAGGGGATGCATGAGCAGCTCCAGAAGATTTTTTTAAACAATATATAAAAAAAACTATGCTATAACAAACACATAAACATATTTCATATTATTGGATCCCATTATGAGTATGCTTATCATGTCTCTATATGCAAACCCCACAATCTTTGTGAGTGCTGATAAAATGCTTTTGTCAATTTGTTTTTTATTTTCATTTACCATCTCTGGTCTGCTTAATTAAGTAAGAAATGGGTTGTTAAAAAAAGCAGATGAAAACAACCAAATGGACAGAATGATGCATTTATTCTCCTCTTTAAATTTAAAACAGATGTTTCATTAAAACAGAATACACGTAGCTAGTCAAAAGTGGCAGCGTTAGTGCAAAAAAAGACATTAAAGCACCAAAGGTGTTTGTCACTATTTCGTTGTAGTACAGAAAGCAACACATCAAATGTAAAAACTTAGAGGGGCAGTTTTTTCATAACTGATGTTCATTTTCACAAGATGTTTATAGACTGTAGTAGTTTGCACATTCGGAATCTTGCTCATTTTTTTCTCTCTTTGGCTGAACCAACAGACAAGCAGTTAATATTAATTCCTCCTCATTTTTGTGCTGGTTGGAGCTGAAGCTTTGAAAAGACTGAGCGTGTTTTGCAGGGAGGGGTCTTTAGGCTGTGTTCAGGGGCTCATTTGCCTAATCTTGGGAACTAGAGTGGAAGCAAGCATGTATAATGAGGAGGAGATCTCTTGTGGGAGCTGGGCCTAAAGTAGGCAAAGGAATGGGGGCAGCCACTGAAAGACATGAAGGTATTAATCGAACAAAAGGGGCAACCGAAAAGTTTGAACAGAAGGAGGACGCTTGTGGAATGGTCAAGCATTTTGCATTTTCAACGCCTTTGTCCAAACGGCTAAAAAAAAAAAAGAGTGAGAGAAGGAGTGAGGGGGTAAAAAGGTGGTGTTTTCCAGCAAAGATACTTGTCTTGCGGCACACATTTGAGCACTTTTTTCAAGTGACGTGGCCGCAGTTGGTCAGGAGCGAACAGCCTGAAGGGGAAGTTCTGTCTCATCGACATCAGCCTGTGGTTTTTATTTAGTCCATCATTTCACGTCGTGATGACTTGGCCTTGTGGGAAAATCGGACAAAATTTTGCGTGCAAACGGCTTTTTTCCCTGCAAACATTCCACGTGCTTAGCTTGCGGTGAAACAGGAAATAGGCTGCATGAGTTCAGAAATAGGCTTGTGGTTAAACTGTAAGAGGGTGTAGAGATCAGAAGGGCACTGGCGAATGTGATTGGATTCTTACGTCAAGTTTCACAGTCGACCACCTGCCTTTGTGTTTACATTTGTTTATGTTTAATTAACCCCAATTTCCCCTTCACTCAAAGCCCCTGGGGTCAAAACAACTGATTTCACCAAAACACAGACACACACAGACAGACAAAACAGCACGGAGCATCTGCACCTCAGACCTCGGAGTGCGTAATGCTGTAATGATATGGGCATTATCTGGAGTAATCTACCAGTAAATTCGTTATAATTAATTTGATACAACAATTCTCCATTTCCCGCAGCACACTCCCTGAAGAGTCACATGGGTCAACACGCTGCTGCAGGCAGATAGCCGAGCAGAAGTGATGCACAGAGAGAGTAGCGGCTGTTTATACACACATCCACATACAGAGCTTCATGTCCATTCTTTCTTTTTGTATTCTGCCCAGTGATCTACCCAGACATGGTCATCTTTGTGTTCCTGACTTGTGTCTTGGCCACACTAGAGGATTATGAGGCCAATTTTATGGCACCCCAACGATCACTAAAAGTTAATTTAATATAATTAATTATCACTGTGGTTGCTTAAAAATATTTTTTGAATGGCTTTGTGTTCATTGAGGGATAAAAAGACTGAGTTTTGTTCTATTTAGCCAAGTTCTTTAATCCCCATGTTGAATAAACAGAATGACTTGAATAAGGTAAATTAATCAAATAATATTTGCTCTAAAAAATACTCAAGCAGACGCCTCTGGTTTTTCTAGAAGCATCTTTTTGAGATGATTTATCAGTTTGATCTCGATTTTTTGTCAGTGTCTTTCGTTTTCTAATCAGCAGTTAATTACAAACAGAAGACTTGAAATCCCAGTTTGAGTCACTTGCCTACTTCACACTGAATATCTAATCTGGTTAGAGTAAATAGAAAATAGCTCATGAAGTTCCCACAATCTGACCACTGAAACACTGAGTTACTGGGTTTAAGTATCAACTAAACTCATTCCATGCTTGGTTTACTTGCAGACAAAACAAGAAGGATTGGCACCTGGATTGAGTTCTGGTCTTAAAGACACTACCTCATTATAAATTCAGCAGTATATTCTTAAATCAGATCTTGTTCCTCCATTTAAAACACAGAGAGAACGACATGGTCAAAGAGAGAAATTAAGCAAGGATGATGACAGGCTGCAAATGCCCATGACGGCATATACACATGCACACAGTTACGCAAATCTGCACACAAGGTCATAATGACGAGCTGGCAAATGCACACATCTTATGCATGTCCACATCCCTGCACGGAGAATACACTGGAAAATTGATGCATGGACACACTCACATACCCACTGATAAGCTTGGGGACTTGGTTGCTAGGGGAATACTGGCCTGTCTTTCATAAAGAAAACACACAAAACATGGGACAGAATTTTCCATCTTGTCTCTTCAGCTGTTAAATAAAAGACAGCTGCAGAGCCCTTTAAGTTACTCAGGCATATGACACAATTTTCTTCTCTTATCTGTTTTTTTGGGGGGAGAAAGATGAGCACAAGCATATCAAACTGGGGCAACTATATTAGAGAGAGAGAGAGAGATGTTTGGGCAGAAGGCAGGGAACACCTTGGACATTTCAGGAAAAAAAATCTTTAAATGCAAGTTTCAGAACCAAAGCCTATAAATTGCTCTAACTTTACTTGTGATCAAGAAAAGAGAAACATATTTCAGTTCAGGAAAAGCTGTAGTTTTCATAAATAAATCTAATATTATGCAGGTATTATTATTATTATTATTATTTATTTTTTATTTTTTTATTTTTTATATATATTCTGTGACTATTATATTATATAGCATTATGAATAATAGTATGTATATTATATGTCTTATAATAGAAAATACCAAAGTCTCACTTTGGCATTTTGATAAAACTTTTTCACTTTGGCACAATGTTCTGTGTTTTTAAAACCGAGAGAGAAACTGAGTAAAAGTTTTGCCTGCAGATTCCAAAGTCTGAGGTGAGAATGAGGTTACAGTGAATCCTCTTAGTGTAGCTGCCTGTCTAAATGTCTCAATCTTTCACCGTAGGCACTTTGGGCTAAATTTCAGCTCCCTGATAAAGATCTGAGAGTGTCTCTAGAGCCAGCACCTTCCGTAATGAAGTCTCTCTTCTGATCTCACACTCTCAGCTCTCACCCATCTCACATTTTTGCGCCTTAAACCAAATTTTGCTTCACTCAGAATATCTTTCATAGACCTACTTTTCAGTCTTTAATACCATCACCTCATTTCAAGAACTATTTTTGACAGTTCAGATCTTGCTGTCTCTAATAATAGCTCAATTAAAAGCCATTTAAGCTCTTCAGCGTGAGCAGCGTTGACTTATTAGTAAAGGGGATGTGAGACTACGTGAGTGTCGATGGCTATTTTAAGCATAAATATTCAAACACACTCTGCTGTTACCATGATTTAATATCATCACTAGACACGTTTTTAGCGCTTGCTTAATTACTTGGCGGTTTGGACAATTTCTGAGTGAGTCAGACAGTAACCTCACTGCCTTAATCACAGCAAATTACACAGAGGAAGGCACAGCATGGAGACTCAATTAACCTCTTAGCCTTCCTCTCAGTTCTGTGGCTGTCAGTGGATATTCAGTGTGGACCAGGCACCATCACTGACCACTGTCGAGATGAGAGGGCATGATGCCAGACACTCTATAGAACCCACATTTACTAATGTTATGATTCATTGCTGAATCTAATATTATTCAATATCTAGATAATTTTATCTTTTAGACATGGTTTTAGGATTGCAGATTAAACAAATTCAAAGTATTGCAGCAGTATGCCAGCAGTAAAAGGTAAAACCTCCTTCTTATGAAATTGAATGCAATCTTTATGATAATTAGAAGTTATTATTGATCAGAAGGATATACAAGATTGGATATAGCATACATTCTTTAGCTAGCAGGGCAAGTAAAAGCTCCAATATGCTACCTAAACCTAATTCAAAAGGCTACAAAATGGTATCTATTATAACAGTATGTGACAAGCCAGTTAGCAAAACAAGGGCATTAATACAGACTAATTGAAACTATTAATTAAATATAGCTGCTATTAGTGATGAAGGGGCCATGCAGTCCAGAAGGACAGAGTCACCAACCTGAGGAAATGATACCAAATATATCAACCAAGTTTAGTGTCAACACATCAAAGCATTGCTGAGTAATGACCTCACTTCCTGTTTGGTGGTGTCACCACCATTTTTAATTTCCTGCAGTGTATGAGCGTTTTTGACTCTCCCATGATACAGCTCCACATGTGAATTACTTTGTTAAGGCAAACATATTAACAGTCAAATTACTTTTCACAGCCCCCCCCCCCCCAATAGTCAAATTATTAAATGTTTCTGGCACCTCCTCAGGTAGTTGGGTGTATTAATTTTGGTGTCATCAAAACATTGCTGAAGTATGAGCTCTCTTTCTATTTGTTGTGATGGATGAACCCTATTGACAATAAAAAAGATGATAAATCTCTGACAATCTGAGGCTTGGTGTGAAGATTGTGGCCTATGGTATGTGGCAAACATTGTGGCCTGAGAAAAACCATTTCAATAAATACAGTAGGTGGAAAAACCAATAGGGATCACATTGGATACCTCATTTTTGAAAATTGGGCATATGCTTCAAAGCTTATATGCATAAACATATAATCAAATTTGACCCATTGGTGGTGTTGGAGGTGGAAATCTGAACTTTGGTGGGACTGTCCCCAATCAGTGTGCCAAATTAAAGAGGAAAACACAGAAATATAACAGGTGTCTATGCAGGCTTGCTGCTTGGCTCCCAATGATCATGTAGCACGTCACATTTGTTCCCCATGTTTCGGCTTCTGTGCTTCCATCACATGCAAAGTATCAAAGTATATTATTTGAATATGGCTAGATCTACAGGACTACTTCCATGGAAGTTGCTCATTGGTTTTAGGTGAGTGGGAATGACATGGGAGCAGAGTCAAGCACTAGTGAGTGTATATTCAGATCATTTCTTTAGGGAAATCAAGTAGCAGAGCTTTGTGTTGACTTCCTCTTGGCTTTAGCTGACCTCAGGGGTCTCTTTTGTATGCTGTAGTGTTTTCACAACAGCAACAGGCTAAATGATCATGCAAAATGTGACAACACATTAATTATCCTCATGTGTTTATTGACCTCCTGCTTTTCACAGCAAATTGCTGACATGAATGCTTCACACAGACAACATCAACCCTGCACAAGAACACTTTTTCAGCGTTGCTTATTATTTTATTCTCTTTTCGCTGTTTGCTCTATTTCGCATAATGCCGTTATGCATTGCAGTGTGAATATTCTTTGGAGCTTCACTTTTAATTTTGCTCATATCAAATCCCCCTTTTGCAGACACTGCACTTATTATCCTGCCTGTTTAAGGTTTGTTTTCCTCTCAAAGTTGGCACCAGTATGCTCATCTCATATTCCTCTCTTGTACAGTCTGTCACGAAAGGAATGTGACAGACCAGGCGATGCTTGTTACGGAGGATATCAAATTAGTGTGTCTTAGCACAGCAGGGCCATTTCGACTTTTATGTTGCGGTTTGTAGTGTTGTTTTGGATTTACAGCCTTCTTTATGGACTGTGGTCGTGCTAATAGCTACCACAATGGAGGCTGTAAATTGTGAAGTGGATTATTGTAAAGTTCATCAGACAGACATGAAGACAAAGAGGAAGATGTTATAATGCATGTAAATTGTTTGTTTTGGTTGCATGTGATCCCCTTATTTTCTGTTCTGGATTTTGCTTCATTTGAATACTTGGTATGCTTGTGGCTATGTGAATAGGCTGACACAGCGGAGGAGGTTTTCTTCTGAATATACGCAGTTACGTACCATTCTACATATTACATCAGATTAAGACATCACCATTATGACTGTGGATGTGTATCAAAGCTTGTTCAGTGCCATGTGAGAATAGTCGCATGACCAACAGTGTCAACCAAAGGAAGGGAGTTAACTTAAAGCCATAAGTCATCTACTTAACGTTAACACTTTCTACTGATTATACAGAAAGGCTTAGCTCACCCACGTGTATTCACATGCCTGTTTCACCCCCTCTCACTCTGCAGGCATTCCTTGTGGATCACTGCCTTTGCCCTCTTTGTTCCCCCTCTGTGGCCACTTCGACACCTGGTCCTTCCCTCAGCTCCTCATTAATCGCCTCTGATATTAATGGGAGGTGAATGCTGGCAAATTACGGCTTCTGAAAGCCTTTGGCCGGCATCGTGCATCCACATGCGGACCTGATTTGCATGCCAATCCATGCTGTTTCTGCATCTTTTCCCAGGCCGTTCGTCCGTGAATCAGCTTCTCTGTCTCTATCTGTCCCCATTCTTTTTTTCCAGTTTATTCTCTTGCAGTTTGCAGCAGCTGACAGTGTGCACCTGGGCATGATGTACAAGAGAAGAATCAGTCAGCCATGGCAGTTTTTGTCTTTCTTTTTTTTTCTCCACCAGAGAATCACAGTTGTTTTATACACCAGGGTTTGTGAACATCAACTGTTTGTGCGCCTTGTTTGCAATCAGATGTGCAGGACTTTTTTTTTTCATAAGTGTGTGTGTGCAGGCACATGCACGTGTGCAATTAAGTGTTTGTGCGTGGAGGGGTGAAAACATTTTAGCTCGTTTAGCCACCTGTTGATGCCAGGCTATTAGGAGACTGAACAATGTAATCAGTGAAAGAGTGTGAATAGCTCAGCACTGAAGCAGCTCTTTCCCCCTCAGCCGCTTTCAATACAAGGACACACACACACGCACACACACATACACACACACATACACACACAGACAATTCCTGCATAGTGAATGTTGCCATTGAAGCCTTCCTTTAAAAAATGGTCCAGTCTTTTAAAAGGCTGCGGAACCGCTTTTGCGTCCTTTAGAAACCTCGAGAATGTTCTTAGCCTTCTGTGGCATTGTCGTCTTCCTCAGAGGTGTTTTCCAGCATGCCTCTCTGGGAATGTGGCTGCCTTGTGACACAAACTCAAACAAGATGCCTTGTTACTTGTTCAGATTTTTTAGGTACAGCTTTTAATAGTAGGTTTTGATTCATCTAAAAATGTGTCCCAGAGTAAATACTCAGTTACGTATGACTCCATGGTTTTAGTTCCTTTAATGACTAATGCAGGTTTTTTGCTTATTTTGAGGCAGCCCAATATAATGGCACATACTTTTTTATACAATAGGGTTCATGCCAGTTCTTATAGAGTAAAAGCACTTCTTTGATGTAGTCTTTCTATTTTTCAAGTTTTTTCATTTAAAAAAAGGTTGAATATTAGCTTTTGGCTGTGAGTTTCAACATTCATTTCATGCTCTAGATAAAAGGGGAAATTAGTCATTATTTCTTGACTATAAAATTCTCTCCCAGTTAAATGATATGAAACTCATTAACAAAAAAAGTCTTACTTGCTTAGACGTGTACAATAATCTCATGTTTTGGTTCAGGAGAAATAACCCAACTGGAATATTATTGAGGCTGGAAATGGTATTTGTCTCCTCAGCGTGATTGATTTTAGCTGCAGTGTGGGATGTGTGTCCAGATGACCTATCATTAGTCTTCCCCCTTTTCCCTCTCTAATAAACTAGCCTGCTTAATTGCTTTACTTTGCCAAGACAATGTTACTTCCATCTCCTTGGATGACTTTCAGCTGTTTTTTTTTATCACCAAGCTTTCCTGACACTTATCATATTTATTAGGCCATTTTTCATTAGCAAAGAGGGTGTAGGTACAGTATATCAACGAATAATACAAAAACATTTGTTGATGAATATGTTTATGGTATTGTATAAAATTATTTACTGGCATGGAGCTGTACTTGCTGTATTTTATTTCATATTAGTTTAAGCATGCCATAATCCCCCTTTTTCATTTTCAGTATGAAATTGATATCAGCCATTACCTGATCTGATACTAACATTACTGAGAGTAACTATTGACTGTTGCATATCCTTTTTAAATGTATGCAACACAATATAGGCGTAATAGCTCTTGAGATGGGTGTGTGAAATTCCCAGGAGAGCCACAGTTTCTAAAATACTCAAACCATCCCTTCTGGTTCTAACAACTATGCCACAATCAAAGTCACAAAGTCACTGCATGATTTTTTTGCAATACACTGCTGCCAAATGATTGGCTGATTAGACAACTAGGTGTTGGTATTAGGTGTTCCTAATAAAATGGATGGTGAGTGTGTGTGGTGTACATATGGGTGGACAAAATATATAGTGGATAATAAAGATAATTTGCCATTTTTTACAGTATTTAAGACATTGGACTAGTGACCAGAAGGTTGTTTAAATTCCACAACGGCTAAGTGGCCACTGCTGGGCCCTTGAGCAAGGCCCTTAACCCTCAACTGCTCACTTGTGTAAATGAAATAAATGTAAGTTGCTCTGCATAAGAGTGTCAGCTAAATGCTATACATGTAACTATAAATATACTTTTTTACCAAGAATGTCATTTTCGGTAACAGGGAATTTCACGCATTGCTGAAGATTATTTTCTTTATCGTTAATTTATTTACATTCCAGCTACCAAATTCCTGCAAATCCAAGCTAACAAACTTGATTATAAAATATTTTGCAATGTTTAAGTGGAACATATTCTAAGTCTGTGTGATAGACAGTTCAAACACTGATCTTTTCTGGCCTAGCTGTGGATAAGAAAATGCAAACCTCTAAATCATTGTAAGTGACGCTAATTGACCAAAAGCAAACAGTGACAGGTTTGCATTAGTGAAGACATTGGACATTCCAAACACAGAGTCCAAAAAAATTATATTGACCCGAAACGTTAGACAAGCCATGCATTGTGATACGAACATGAACTGCTTTTTTGTGCATTTAACTGTGAATAGTAGGTCTGAACTTTGTTTGCCTGCCTAAAGGATAATTTCTGGTGACAAGTTGGTCCAGCCAGCAGACTTCAAATCTTTTCACCCCTGCCTTTCATAACAAGTCATTATTTACACTGTCGCCTACATGCATTTCTGTTTTGACATGATGTCATAACGTCTTCTAGGAGCTGAAGTGTTCTTCTTGGGACTGAGTGCACTCTAGTGCAATATAAGGCTCATTCAGGCTTAAGACAGAAAGTCCTGTTTCAAAGTGCTGCCGAAACGTCAAGAGAATTGTGGTGGTAGAAGTGACCTGAGACTAAGTGCACTTAGGTGACCCCTCTATCAGAGAGTCTACACAGAGCATCACTGCAGATGACACGTTACAGAGATGTCCATTGAACCTGGGCCTTGCTTAAGGCTCTTAATTCATGACCTCAGATAAGCAGTGGGCCTCATCATTTTTAGTGCTGATTAGATCTGCTGGTGGCTGATGGTCTTTGAACTGTCTGGCTTCTGGAGATCAAACTGGACTCACTTTATTTCTATCTCTTTTAATTGCCTGCTTCATTACTCACAAGTGCAGAGTAATTAGTGAAACATAGACGCAGCCTGGTGTGTCTTAGAAGATGCCCCTGCGATAAGGATAACTTTGTGGAGAGTCTCACTTACACTAAGTGTAGCGCTCATCATCATCACTGAAAGACTTTCAGAGCATTTGATAAATATTTGATGTTTCATGATGCTCCTTGTGGTGCAGCTGCAAAGGAATACAATCCAAAAATCCCCCACGTTCTTTTGTGTCTCTCTCCTCAGGCTTGTCTCACAAACATGTCATTAGTGCCAGACATTTAAGAGCCCTTGTCGGATTTAAAGTCACTCTTAAAGGACTCAAATATCTCAGCACGACTAATGCCAATGTATCTGTAACAATGAGGCTAAAGTGGTAGAACAGGTCACCTTAATGACCTTAAGTGTGATTGCAGCACTTTGTCTGTCACTTGCCAGAAGGTGTTTGGGTTGCGCTGTCTGTGTGTGGTGCAACAGGCTAGTGGGGCAGTAAATGGGCGCAGCAGTGCAGGAAGCTTTGCTCTTGGAGACTGTTGTTTATAGTTCCCAGAAGGCCATGACAAGCCATATTTCATCCAGCTAAGAGGAGCTAGCTCATGAGCATGGAATCTTGAACAAGATCTGACTCCCATTATTTATCTCCCATTTTTCGGTATTTTAAAGTACAGCACCTTTGTGTGGAGGACACTGGAAAATGATCACGCATGTGAGGAGAAGCTCTGTTTGTCTCCTCAGGTCACAGACCACATGAGTGCTGAAACGGAGGTATTCTGCTAGTAAAAAGCAGTGATGAAATGAAAACATCTGTCCACGTCTGAGACGGGAGCCTTAATTCATAGTTTCTATCAGCCTTTGAGTCTTATCTTTAGCCTGTATAATCTCAAATTTCAACAGTAAAATTTAATAAATAAATAAAAAACTAAAGAAACTAGAACTAAAAAAAAATGAAAGGAATAAAACAGTGTGCTCCAGTGTGCTATTTTCTAATAAGTCTTGTTTTTTACTCCATAGCACCACAGTATAATTTTTTTATTTAATTAAAAAAAATTTATTCATTAAAGATAAATATTTTTTGTATTTTTTATTAAAGAACAATATGTCATGTACATTTAACATTGTGGAATGTTCACAATAAATGTTAGTTCCTGATATGACTTACATTATAATGGCTGGAAACAGGTTCCCTCATTCCATTACCATCTGACTTGGAGTTAACAGGACAAAAAATGCAGCTTATCGGGTTCCTGAGAAACCTCAAAACCCTCTCATCTGAAGGCTTAGTACCTAGAAAAACATATTAAAAGTTTTAAGAAGAAAGGCAAAATTAAAGTTACTGCTTTACCTCTGACTGTTACAAAGCTTTAACAATGGAGACTCCTTCCAATGATGTTAAATAAACATCTAACAGAAAATGTCACCATATCAACAATTAAATATTTCTAGGTGAGATATTTATTTATGGGGTGACACGGTGGCTCAGTGGGTAGCACCGTCGCCTCACAGCAAGAAGGTCCCGGGTTCGATCCCCAGGTGGGGCAGTCTGGGTCCTTTCTGTG
>JAOVYV010000001.1:19661356-19678581 GCA_025674545.1 Hassar affinis | reverse complement strand
TCGCCCCACCCGGGGATCGAACCCGGGTCCTTCTTGCTGTGAGGCGACAGCGCTATCCACTGCGCCACCGTGCCGCCTCACTTTCACATAGTTAACTTTCATATTCAACAGGCTATATAGCATGTACATGTCTGCATCAATACTGTAACAATCAGTGTAGATATGCGAGCAATTTATACTGTAGTCCAAACAATTTGGAATTGATCGTTTGTAATGTGCAATGCAGTCAGGCAGTGTAAAAATCTAAGTTAAAAAAACAAAGCTGACTTGCCCTACTATGTGCACATAGATTGGTTGTTGTACATAAAGCCATATGTTGTCTAAACGAAATATATCAGTCTTGTCATGACCTTGACTAGACATCTCAAAATGACCTCACTGACTAAAATTGCTTTTAGACAAACCACTCAACCACTCATGAGTCACTCATAATTTACCCAGTTTCCAAATTCTCCTTGCTAGATCCAGCTTTAGACTTTCATTTTTTTGTGTTCTCAAATTTAAACATTCAGTTATTGGATATTTAAAAAAACTCTGTATGTAGAAAATTATGATGTGACTCTCTGAACACTCTGAAGGACATTATTTCAAAAGAGACACTTCTTTTAAGTAATTTTTTCAATGCTGTGATTTTAAAGGTGTTTAACCTTCATTATAAACTTCATTATTATTATTATAAATGTAATGGCTTTAAAAAGTCAAAGATGTGTATTATTGCATCTATTTAGGTTCTTATGAAGTATTTGAGTGTGGATCATGAGGTGATATAGGTCATTTTATCCATGGGTTTGTCTACAGAGGGTTTACAAAGTATTTGTAACATTTCAACAGCTTATTAGGTGAGATTTAACAGATTATCTATGGAGTAAATGTGATGATTCATGATTATACCTACAGAGTATTTGTAACATTTCAACAGCATATTAACATTAGGGTTTGGGTAATGATAGGCTTAGAGTTAGTGTTTGGGTTTGGTTTTTGGGTTTATGTTAGTGATCAAAGAAAAAGATTAATGAAATGGTTTTCTGATTGTTTGCTTCATATTTATATATACACACTGTTGAACATTTGTATAGCATAGGTTGCTGTTGAAATGTTACTAATGCTCTGTAAACCATCTGTGGGCAGACTATCCAAGCAAAGTGTTACCCAAAATTCATTGCCCTGGCAAACCTTTAATGATTTTGAAATACAGGATTATCTAAAAACCAAAATATAGATTCTCAGCAGTTTAATGACCATCATGATCTAATGTTAATAACTATAACATTCCTGCTGTGTGGAAATTATACAGAGGTCCTAAATGACTGGCAAGAAGGATGTTGTAATCCAACATGAAGCAAAAGCCAGGGATTTAGAGAAATAGTTACTATGTGCTATGGAATAGTAATCTGCTGGAACAAAGATTTGTCTGTCAGAGTATGTCTGGTTTTAGTTGTTTTGTTAAACGCAGCCAATCGTCTGAAGCAGGATCTTCAGATGGGCGGGTGGAGGAGGAAGAGAGGAAGAGATTGAGTGTGAGTGAGGTGCCTGCAATTACCATTTTGTGGGCCCCTTGTGAGGCTCTTTCAGAGTAAATAATTAAGCTTTTCACTGAAAAAAACACAGAGCCATTAAAAGTGCAGTGAAGGAGGCATTTGGACTGCATTTGGAGGACCGGCCTTGAGACAAACATAAATTAGAGTAGCCAAGAATGTTTTCCTTGTCGAGAGGTTGTCCTGCTGTCAGTGTGTGAAAAGAAGCAAAAATAAGTGCACACTCACTCTTTTTCTCTGCCATCTTTATTTTTTCTTTCTCCCCTACTTTACCTCGGCCAGTTTTCATCTTTGACACATTTAGCCATTTTGAGTGATGTGCTATGAGGGAGCATTAGTGTAGCCCCAGACCCTGGGAATACAGAGCAACATCATGCTGTCAGCTCTGGGTTGCATATTTCACAGGGCATCCTGCACTGCCAAAATCAACTGCCGACTTCCTCTTCCCCTTGAATCGCACCAATACTCTGTTGCCTTAGCTTGCTTTCCCTTTCCCGCCAGTTCTGCTCTGCCATATCACTCCACACGCTTTTACATCATCACTGTCAGTTCCCCAGACTTTTAATGCCTAGCAGTAACCTCAGAGGCTTCATAAATCTCTCCGGTAGAGTGAAATCGCTCGGGAGGTGCATGTAAAGTGCGGCGCATACTGATTTGGTGTTTGACTTTTCCGAGCGGCCCCTGGAGTAAAGCTGTTGGGGGGTTTGGGTTAGTGCCACCTCATCCACTAAGCCTTGTTCCCAGAGCTGTATGCTCAGGCATACGGACTCAATTACCATAGGTAGTCATTCTGTAACACCATACTCATGCGCACTCCCATCTAATCAATGTTCTTTTGTACTGAAAGATGTCCAGGGTCACAGTTCTTCCAGAAGTGGCACATTACCTAGTCATCATTTCTCTATTGCGCTCTTCACTGTGACATGCCACCATGTAATGCTATTGTCACATAAGCACAACTTTCCGACTATAGATTGACATCTTTGCAAATGTGGTTTCCCAGAGGCTCCTAATATTACAGGGATCTTGATGAACATTCTCGGCTTTATGGAAGGAAACTGCCACTGTTAAACACTAAAACAGCCATTCCTTGTCTGTCACATGCCTGGAGTCTAACTACGTACTTCAAGCTGCTTATAACATATTATCTCAGGAAGAGTGCAGCTGGAGATTTCCAGGTGTGAGTGTGGTTTCATGCTTGTGAATGGTGAAAACCCACTGTTGTTTTATGCTCAAGTGTTGGCATTGTGGTGGCTGCTGCCAACTCCGGGTCCTCTTTGCTGAACAAGATGTAGTAAGAGTGCATGCCTTTGTTGTGTGAAGATTTGTTCTACACATACACAGCCTAAACCAAACTTCACTCCACACTGTTGTGTCTTGTCTTGCTTTGAAAAGCTCACACCTGCATGCATGAACTTACTGGAATGCATGAGTCAAGAAACACTGATAATCACAACATCCAAAATTCTGAAACATTGTATCAAATATTGATAATTTGGTGAAATGATGGTTTCTAGACTAAAGGTTATTGTTTTGGATGTTTATCATGTAAATTTAAATATGATTGTTTAGCAGTATTATAGTCCCTGTAGATGAGCGCTCCATTTGACTGGGGATGTTCTGATGGAGGAAACTTGACCACCAGAGGATCTTATTTGGGACACATTTTAAGTTGTCCTTGAGTGTTTGAGCCTTTTACTCATAGACAGGCCCACTATAGGCAGATCTGTCCTAAGGCTAATTGCTGGCTTCTTTTGGTGGTTAGGTGTTGACTGAGAAATTTCATAAGATTCAGTTTGTCAAAAAGCTTGAGCAGCGCTGTCCTGAAAACATTAGAAACTCTGTTAGAAGTGCTGACACTGGCTACTCCCTGCAAAAATGCACAATTGAATGTACTATTGGTTGCAGACTTCCCACAGTGACTAAACTTCTCACTGTCACATGCACTGTTGCAATCGACCTGCATGTGCTTAAGGTTGGTGGAAACTGAACAGAGAGGACAGGCAGCACCTTTTCCCAGCTAGAGGTGTAGATTTTTCAGTTTCTTTGGATATTTAAAATGATTTTAATACAATGTCTATGCCATTAAACTGAAACATAAATAGGTGTATAGGAGCTTAAAACTGGGTGAGGAACAGACAAACTCTGCTGCCAAGGTGACGCTGTGGAAGACAGTTTCATGTCACAGGGCATAGCACAGCAACAAGACACAATGTAGTTATACTGCATCAGCAAGGGCTCTCCCAGACAAAGATTTCAAAGCAGACTGGGGTTTCAAGTTGTACTGTTCAAGCTGTTTTGAAGAAGCACAAAGAAACGGGAAACACTGAGGATCGTAGACACAGTGGTTGGCCAAGGAAACAGCTGACAAACACATCAAGCTTATTGCCCTTCAAAATCAGATGATGTCCAGCTGCGCCATCAGCTCAGAACTGCCAGAAACCAGTGGGACCCAGGTACACCCATCTACTGTCCAGAGACGACTGTCCAGAAATGGTCTTCATGGAAGAATTCAGTCATGTATCCTACCTCCAGGCAGCTCCACTATGCACGAAAACAGGAACTGGGGTGTAGAAAAATGGAAGCCGGTGCTCTGGACTGATGAGTCAAAATTTTAAATATTTGGCTGTCGCAGAAGGCAGTTGTTTGCCGAAGGGCTGGAGAGCAGTACAATAAGTGTGCAACAGTGAAGCATGGTGGAGGTTCCTTGCAAGTTTGGACTGCATTTCTGCAAATGGAGTTGGAGATTTGGTCAGGATTAATGGTGTCCCCAATGCTGAGAAATACAGGCAGATACTTATCCATCATGCAGTACCATCAGGGAGGCGTATGATTGACCTCAAATTTATTCTGCAGCAGGACAACAACCCCAACCATACAGCCAATGTCATTAAGAACTATCTTCAGTGTCAAGAAGAACAAGAAGTCCTTGAAGTGATGGTATGGCCCCCACAGAACCCTGATCTCTGTCATCTCTGAGTCTGTCTGGGACCAGAAGGATGTAACACCAGAAGGATTTGAGGAAGCCTACAAATTTGGTATAATTCATGTCTTTGACTCTGATTTGCTAAATGTTTGCATGTGTAAAAAGATGTGTGAATGTGCTAACAACCATATGTGCAAACAGATTCACTAATAGAGTCTATGGAGGATTATGTCTTGCTCATATAGAGGATTACGTTCATGTGAGAAAAATAGCAAAACTTGTCCATTTTGCTTAATAAATATGCAAATTGAGACATTTCTACTTAAAATTGCAAAAAATACCCTGTACCGTGGTGCTAATCTATCACCCACAGTGTGATTAACTGCAGCCTCAAAGCCAGTTTAGGAACTGTGATTGTGTGCAAATTAATACCAAAGAAGAGAAGGTATTAGATTTGGAGATTCCTGTTTCTGCTATTTGAACATTATTCGCTGCATATTCACATCTCCAATGCCCATCTCCAAAATTCTTATGCAAAAGAAATTGTGTAAAGGATGCCACTATGTGTGAAATCCTTATGATGGGCAGATTTAATTGGACTCGCACCCAAATTAGTGGTGCAACAGATAAGTGTTTACCATCTCGTCTGGAGATTCAAATCCAGATGATTCCATAGTCACCTGTGACTGGGATTCCAGAGAGCAATATTGGCCATACTCTCAGGGAAGGAGGGGTGGCATACACCGTCTCCCATATCAATCACAGAAACACAAGCCAGTCATAGGCTGCTGTGATGTCATGAAGTGGGCGGGAGAACTTTTTTGTGTCGCACTGCCCCCTGGGGTTGCATAAGCAGCAGCTGGAATGGATGCAGTGGCTGGTGTCACGTGCTTCAGAGAAAGCATGCATTAGCCTTCATCCTCCCTGTTTCATGGCTGTCGTATGACATAAGGGAGATGCATGATGGGTGGGAATTGGTCATGACCAATTTAGGGAGAAAGTCAGGGGGAAAAGTAAAAAAGCTCAAATGGTAAATTTCTGGAATGTATTATATGTACACTTTTGCTTGCCTATATATAAATTAATAAGGCATTAACATGCAGCTAATTGGCCTTTTTGACACATTGGTCAGTCCATACTTTTAAGTATTAAAAGTATATAGGTTTTGTATGCTTGTGTCTGCATATCATTTCTATTAGTTTCAATGTAGTTTGTCAATTATATGTTATTATTTTAATAAACAGTGGTCCATTTTGTCCCAGAAAATATAAGTGCACAAAAGAGCTACAGTATATTGCATTTAAGATTCTATACTTCAACTTCTCAGTAATAATGCCTCTAGATGGAACTTTAAATCAACCGAGGACAGTACTGCTGGTCCGTATGTGACTGAGGGGTGTGTGATAGTCTGTGGTGTCCAACCACACAACTAACCACCTCCCCAAATAAACAGACTTCGTACTAATGAGCAGGAAGGCAATTTCACACTGCGGCACACCCCAGATAGCTTTCTGGGTCTGTTTTAAAACAGGCAGCTTTAACAGGTGTCTCTTTTTTTGGGTGTGGGAGCATGTCTGCCAGCCAACCAGTTTTCACAAAAGTAATCCTCCAGCTGAAAGGATCCTGTTTCCTATCAATTAACGTGGACCAGCATCGAGGGGGTCCTTTGTTTGCCATCTTGTGATGAACAGCTGACATTTCTAAACTTGATTTGAAATGTACTCGGTGTGTGATGTGTACGCAGCACCGCATGCTTCCTGCTATCTCATCTAAGAGCAGAGCATGCATTTGTGAACCTGCCCTATAGCCTAGGATTTTCCACACACATCTATCACACTCTGAATATTTGCACCCTTCCTGAAAATCCAGCCTGGCTTTTAGTAGGTGTTAGCAGAAGGATACTGAGCTTTGTGGGCATTTCAAAGCCCACAGAGAGTGTTGAAGGTTCAGGTTTTCTTTGGAAGTGCACTCAGGAACTACATCTGTTGAAAGCTCAAGCTAATGCCTTCTTTTGTGCTTTGTGAAGGCTGAAATATTGCTGTTTTGGGCCACTGGACAACATCTTTAGCACCCTGCTTTCTCACTGCTCTTGCACCAGAAACAACTGGCACTCATGGATGAGTTTATGTGAATTACACCCTGGCCATAAACAAGGATGTCACTGTCATCCCTTTTCTTCAATCTGAGACACTCTTGGGTAAAACCCTTGGCATTTACCTATACATATCATATGTCTTTATGAATCACAAATCAGATGCTGAAGCTCTTCCTCTGAGACAAGGTTTGATATGGAAGGACAGAGTAAAAAATATAAAATAACATAAAATATAATGATAAGATATGAGCTATGTAATAACTGAACGGTACTTGAAATAGTCATGCAGACGGGCCAAGACCCTGCATGGAACCAAAAATAATTCCCTTACATGTGGAGCCACTTAATTGGACACTCCATTTTTCCTGGAAATCCAATGGCAAAAATGGTAAAATTGCATTCCTTACCAAAGCTCTGTGTGTGTGTGTGTGTGTGTGTGTGTGTGCATGCATGTGTTTCAGTGTTTCTTAATTGCAGCTATTTTCAAAGCACTATTAAAATGTTCAAATGTCTTGATGCATGAATAAAGAAAACTCTGTAAATATTTAAATGTTTCCAAAAGCTAGTACTCGCAAGACTTGTAATTATGTCAGCCTCAAGCTAAGACCACAAAAAGTGTTTTAAACTAAAGAGCTTGTGAGAGGAAATCAAAATAGCTGCTTTAGTCTGTGATAAAAGAAAATGAAATAGAATGTCGCTGTCTAATTCTTTATGAAGTCCAGTAACTTGGCTTTGGCCTAATTAATACAGAAAATTAATTAAGGGAAAAATGCATTATCATGGATTAATCATGTGAGAATTCCGTATTCCAGGCATGACCGAGTGAGTCAATGCATCAGCGTTCCACCTGACTACCTCTGAGAATGCGTTCTGTTTAAACCCAGTTAGCAAAGGTGTGCTTTGTGCGTTCACTCCGGATCATCCGTAGCAGGTAGAGTAACCATCTGTTCTTGAGAAGACCAGGCTTCTCCAGGCGAGAGGTTTTTAACAGCGTCATCAAGCTAAAGGTCTGGCTGGACTAGTTACATAGCATCAGGCTCACTAGAGCACTTTGAATGTCGAAGGAAGTAGACTGAGGTTATCGGCCTCTTCTGATTTCTCCCAGCGGTCCATTCTCTTGCACATGGATTATCATTCCATTCCCCAGTGAATGCCACATGAGTACCGTCACTGTGCAGACACACAAAAGACGGCTTGTCTCCGCAGCTTGCACAAGCTGTAGCATATGTGTCTCTTTCAACCAGTGTGTGTGTGTGTGTGTGTGTGTCTGTGTGTGGGGATGTGTGTGTGTGTGTTACTTCTGTATCTTGTGTTTTATCTTGTGTTTTATCCACATGATACAGAAGTTGTTCTTAAAGGAATCTGAGGGTTTCGGAGATGTCCGGCACCTGTGTGACTGGACCATTTAGATAAATTTATATTGTTTTAATGTAGTTTAATATGGAGAACACTTTTTTAAATTCTGTGCGTAATATATCATATCATATATCATATCATATCATATATACACACCACCATAGCCTAAATTGTTATTTTTGCAAATAACCAAAAAGTCTGCAAAGGCATATTGAGGACAAAGACTGGGGTTTTGATTAGCAATTCCCTATGTCAATCTAGGAGGACGTCTTTATTGAGAGTGTCTCTGGTGGTTATCTGAGTGCAGTGCTACTCCTAACCCACTTCCTGTTCCACACGTAAGCTCCCCGGAGATCCCGCCGTTATACTGAGCTCTTGTCTCCGAAAGCTTGGCTGAATCACACAGTGGGAAAGTGGAACCCAGTGTTTCCTACATTTCTGTAGCTTCCCTTTCAAACGTAACCGTTCATTTCTTTTTAAGCACTTGCAACAGTGGAAACAACGAAGTGGAATAAACATCAGCACTTCATATGATGATCTTTTTTTCTTATGCAGTCTCCTATTTTTGAAATACCATAATGGCTAGAGGAAGTGGCTGATCTGATGAAAAATGTATTAATATCTCATATCGTATTACATTTCCGCAGTGTTTTGGCGGGTATGAACAAAATTAAGCAGCTTTTATGTTTGTCTTATTCAAATTCCTTTTTTTACAGCGGGGTATATTGGCATATACATTATTAATAACTTTCAGTTACTTTTTTAAGCTTTCTTATGATTAGTGTAGACTGACGTCTGACTTAGTGTGGTTGGCAACCTTGAGGTCTTTGTGTTGTATATAATGGGGTCTTTATATATATTTCACCTTTAAATATTTTATCTTTCCTCCATAGAAACTCTAATGGATTCCACCACAGCAACAGCGGAGCTGGGATGGACGGTATTTCCTGTATCAGGCACCAGTGAGAACAGTGTAAGTGTCATGTTTTTGTAACAAATATTTTGTAACAAATCAGTGATTTATCAGGATGTAGCTATTGTCAGCACTGGTTCTCATAGCACATTAACGGAACAGATTCTGCACTGGACATATTCCCAGCTCTTATAAGCCCTTTGGGCCACGTTTGGGTGAATGCTTTTGAAATGCTGAGTCAGACAGAAAAAGCCTCTTACTAGCCCAGTGCCATTTGGTGAGCGAGAAACCAGAGGGCCAGACTACTCCTTAGTTCTCCTCCATTCCTAACCCTGGACTCTTTAAGACTCAAGGAAAAATATGTTGTTGAGTAATTTGCTCGCATATTTCAGAAAAAAACTACCTGTTTTATTCAATTATTTATGCTTCTGTGGTCTGTTTCAGGGCCTGGCTTACATTATACTGTACCATGCATCTGCATTTTGTCAAGAGAAAAAGACAGAGAAGAAAAAATTAAGAGAGGAAGGAAATGAGGGAACAATTTCAGCAGACCAGTTGTGCAACTTCAAAGATTTCCTGATATAATTTGTTCTCCATCACCTTGCCAAATCCAAGGGCAAGCAGCCTCTTCCCTCACTGATGCTGCTATCAGTGTTAGAGAACAAAGAGTAAACCGCATGAGACAGCCTGCTTCTGGATCCAATCGAAACAGATTGAGGGTTTTTTTTTTGTTGTCATCCCCAAATATAAGGCCAGGATTTGCACTTGCTTACATCATGTTTTTTTATACAAACATATGTCTTAATACATTTATCACACAAGTCGATTTAATTCAAGAACATGATTAGAAGAACATGGGTAGAAAAATAAAAGGTCCCTCTAAATTGTAAACATTTCCCCTGCATTTTTGATACATTTATGTAACTCATACTTATCGGAAGGAATGTTTGTTCTATGATTTTTTTTTATTTAGTTACAATAACTAATGAATAAAATAATAAAGCACCGCAGGGTGTGCTGTTTTAGGATTTTGGTTATATCAACACTATACACCAATTCTTGATCAGATTGAGATCTGGGGAATTTGGAGGCCAAGTCAACACCCTAAGTCCAAATCAAGTTCCTCAAACCTTTCCTGAAATTTTTTTTGTGGTGACAGGGTGCATCATTCCACAGAAAAAGACCACTGCCATTAGAGAATATCATTGCCATGAAGGTGTGTACTTGGTCTGCAACAATGTTCAGGTAGGTAGTACATGTCAAAGTAACATTCACATTAATGCCCGTACCCGCAGCGTCCAAGCAGGACATTGCCCAGAGCACAACACGGCCTCTGCCAGCTTGCCTTCTTCCAATAGTCCTGGTGCCATTTCATATCCAGGTAAGTGAGGCATGCTTTCCCTGCTGTTCACATGATGTGAACAAAAAGCAAGGCCAGCTTCTTCCATGAAGAAGGACCATGTGGGCTAGCATTCGCTTCCCACACACATCAGTGATGCTTCGGTGCCCATGACCCTGTTGCTAGGTCACCAGTTGTCCTTCCTTGGACCATATTTGGTAGGTACTAACCACTGCATACCAGGAACACCCCAAAAAGACCTGCCATTATTGAGATGCTCTGACCCAGTCCTCAACGTTTTGTCAGAGTCAATCAGATCCTTATGCTTGCCCATTTTTCCTGCTTTCAGCACATCAACTTAAAATGAACCGTCTGTTCACTTGCTACCTAATATATCCCATACCTTTACAGGTGTTATTGTAATGAGATAATGAATGTTAATGCAGACATTTGTCTGTCTGTCTGTCTGTCTATCCATCTATCCATCCATCCATCCATCCATCCATCCATCCATCTATATTATTCCTTTGATATATTAATGCATGTCGCATTTTAACCATTTATAGTTGCATTTAATGTTGTGGAATGTCTAAGAGACAAATTAGTTCCTAGTTTCATTTATTTAATAGCAGATCTAAGCATTCAGTTCTCTCCAAATATAAATAAGGCACAAAAAACACTATCGAGCCTATGTCCGCACTTATTGGGTGGAAGGCAGAGAAATACCCTGGACAGGTTGACAGTCCATCACAGGACAGACACATTAACACACAGTCAAACTAGTATCACCAATTTGCCTGTCTGCATGTCTTTGGGCTGAAGAAACTGGAGGAAACACACACAAACATGGGTAGAACATGCAAACTTAACACAGAAAGGGCCCTAGCTACCCTTACAAAAAAACTTCATCATATACATTTTTATCTACTCATTATTATCTTTCGATTACATGGAATGCATTTATTTTTGTTGAAATTATATGAAGATGTGATTTGAATTACATTCAAAAGTGTCCGAGCTGCTGCAAAAAAAAAATTAATTAACCTTTTCTGACTAAGAAGATTTGAGAATTCAGCAGTGCTTTGGTATAGAACATGTATAACAACGCATTCAGTTGTTCTGGGAAAGGGCAGGGCCTTGCAGTAGAGCAGAACAGGTGGACTTCTCGAATCCTACTGAAAGAGAGGCCTTAAGTTATTGTCTTACAAGATCACTATCAGTCAAAATATGGAGTGCTCCATCAACACTCGGCTTTCCTAACACTGAGTAGCTTAGTTAAATAAACTCAAACCTACTGCAAGGTATGTGAGGAGAAAATATCCAGATGTGGCAGCCATTCGCTCCTTCATTCATCCTGTCATCCACCCATGCAGCCATTCATAAATTCATTCATGCAGTCATCCAGCCTTTTGGTTTTTGAGACTTGAGGTTCATGTTGAAGGCTCCATAGTGTGTGAAGTGCAACCATTGCAAGATCCTGCAGAATAATATGTTCGGTAAAGGAAGATATGGTGATCATTTTTCACAGGCAGGCGTGAACAGTTTATTATTATTTTTTATCATATTCTATAGTGTATTTAGTATTCGCTCATATACTTGTACAAACATATGAGAACCTACAGAAAGATTTCTTTCTTGAAAAGGGAGTTTCAGTTATATGTATGTAAATTATTCCTCTTTTTGCTTAGCTTTTAAAACTGAAGGCTAGAATGCTTAGTTTCAGTTTATATCATATTGTATTTGGATGCTTTGGTAAGATTATGTATTTCTAATTTACAACGAAGTGACATATACTCTGATGATGGGATGTCAGTCCATTGCAAGGCATGAGGGCAAATATACACAACCTCACTCACACCTAGAGAGAATTTATCATGGGCAGTTTATCATAGCCAGTTCAAAAAACAGCATGTTTTTGGGTAGTGGGAGGAAACTGGAGAAGCACATTCACATTTTAGCACAGTGACAACCTAGAAGTGAAATGTACTTAATCAGGAGTTTTGCCATTTTATTTACACAATATGTGCATTTTTTTTTAATGAAGCAAACGTTAATTAAAGCGAAATACAGGTATTCTTATAATGAGATCACATGACACTTTAATTGTGCATCTGCCCTGATTATATACAGGACACTACTGTATCTACTTTCACATATTTTCTATACCAGTGGGCATCACGCAAGAGCTTAGAGCCGGAAAGAAACAGATGGTCCTAAAGCAGCCGTGTCTGTTTATAATATGTAAAACCAAACCAGTGGGCCTTTCTGAACATGTCTGAAGAGGTCCTTGGTTTAGGGTGCATTCCAAATCTGAATCACACTTATGTTTTGTAGCATGCCGATTAGAGATGGTCTTTAATGTAGCATTTAGCGATTTCAGGGTCTCTTCATTGAAACCACACATTTTATGTGGTCAGCAAATCAGGATTTGCAGCGTCTCATCTTGTACCTTTGATTCATGAACTCAAGGTAAATATGCATACATGAGCTGCAAGGATATTGGAATAGAAGTGTTAAAGATGCAAGCAGAAGCTTGTTTATCAAACTTCATGTTGCACATTATCAGTAGATTGCAGTAATTGGAGCTGACTGCTAAAGATGGCTCATTTGGCTTTTCTCTAACTCTCACTCTCTCTCTTTCTCTATATGCACCCTGTTTGTGGTGGGAACTGGTGGGAACAGCCCAATAGTACACAGATGTAGACTTATACTGCTCTGTAATTCAACACAGAGATTGCCTGTCATTTGTCCCAAAAGTCCCCTCAGGACTGATGTGCCTGCTGACAGATTTTTACAACTAAAAATTTGGGAATTCAGCATCCAGTGTCCTTTGTTCTTTTTAGAATTTCTTTTTACATTAACCCATTAAAGATTCATGACTTCTTTGTATGAAGGACACTTTCTTCACACTCATTCTGCCTACATTTTAATAACTAGATGTTAAAAGAACGTAATTAATTTGAAAAGATGTCAGCAGTGCTTCACTTTTCCAGAACTGTGTTGCAGTATTATAGGTCTTGGGAGAGTGCTACTATAGCTGGGCTCATGTACTCTTCAAGGCTGTGACAGTTTATTAGTGGAAGATGCTGAAGTTCATATAAAATTTCAAGAGTTCTATCATGGAGGGGCAATTAATATTGGGGGGAATTTTGACAGCATTTTCATCCCCTGAAGCTAGCCAGCTCCATAATTCATGAAAAAGCAGTCTGTTACGCTAGACTGTACCGATCACAAGCCCAGAGCGAATGTCAGGGAAGCTTATAGATTACATCACTTTTGAGCTTTCTGTCTTTTCAGTTGTTGAGGAGGTTATTAATCCTAAACTGAATTTCCTAGTAATCCTATGCTATATGTCAGTAGGCTATTGTTTCTCAAACTAGCAACTGAGGAGTCAAAGCAGGAAGCATACCAAAGACATTATGTGATTATGTCATTAGTAACATATGTTCAATTACAATGTTTAGTACATTCCAGGAACTCCATAAGTCATGGCTTAATGAACCTGAGATATTGAAATTGGCCCATGGTGCTAGTTGTCTATCCATAGTATAGCGGTGAGGTAAGTGACAAAGACTTCTTCAGTACTCCTGTAATTGAAAGATTGTGTCAAAAGGCCCCAGGATGTGTTCTCATTCAATGAACTGAGCTATTAGGATAGTTTAATTCCACACTAGCGCAGAGTGTGACGACCCTCTTTATGCTTCAGCGTAACCTTGAAGGCCAAGTCTCGCGCCACAGACTCAGCAGTGCCTCTTTCTGTTTGAGTGCCAATCTTTAGGATTGTGGAAGGGGCTCAAGAACTAATGACGTCCCACTTCCCACACGTTTCTTTATGTTGGACCCATGCTTCTGAACAGAGGCCTCAGAAGAGAACAGCTTGTATTATTTTCTTTTGTTCCTGAAGGCCCTCACATACTTGTACTTTCTTGGGTTGTGGTTCCTGTGTTCTTTCTCAAGGAGAATAAAATCAGGAATCTCTATCAAGGACAGTTTTGGACTTGCTTTTTGTTTTACTTACTTGTGTTACTTGTGGTGTTAACAAGGGACTCATAGCAAGTACAAATGCTGAGCAAAAGAAAGGAGATACTGAAAATTCCGTATCCCCCTAAACTTCCCCCATCCGTATTTGAAAGCACATGACCACCTTCAGCCATACTCCCACTTAAACCCGGGAAAGGAAAGTGTGAAAATGCCATTTCATTTAATTTTACATTAGGTGCTTGATCATTGGGCCCCATCTGCTCCTCTCATTGGCTGAGGCAGAAAAGCTATGGCAGGACAAAGAGAGGCCCTTCTTCAAAATATATTTGTTTGGGGTTTCTGTAGCCCCTTTTATCTCCCTCCCTTTCCCACCATGCCTTGCCCTCACTGACTCTCCATGTCCCAGTAGTAACTGCACTGCTTTCCTTCTAATCTGATCAGTCAAATCTGCAAGTTATACACTTGTCTTCTAATATTTAAATGACCCTTATCCCAATAGAAAAATAGTTTTGCTTGTGGTAAGGTTGCTCGTTGCACATGCTCATGCTGCTTCATGACCCAAATGAATCACCTGATAGAAGTTATGAAAATAGCTCCTGTACTGAACTATAGCAAAAAATTTAAATCATGTAGTATTGAGGCTGTTGCAGCCCTATAAATACTCAGAATAGTTGTTCTAATCTGTTGATGATAATTAAGATATTAGAACAAAGGACAAAAGTCTAGTAAAAGAAAGCTGTTCTAATTAGTTGGAGGGTGTTTGATAGAATGGGGGTCTTGAACATGAGATGTGATGTTCTCATGAATCCCGTCAAAACCCTGTCAAAATCCTTGTTAAGGGGCGACTAATTTAGGAAATTATGTCAGCACTGAATTGAGGAGTGAAAGTGAGAGGGGGTGGGAGAGTGGGTTGAAGGGATTGGCACTCAATGTGCTTTGTGGCCAGAGTGTAAGGAAGCCTATCAAGTGAAGAAAATGGCTTTTCCCCTGCTGAACAAGGTCAAGGTTCTGACTCACTTGTGGTTGGAATTTTGGTTGTTTAGTGCTGAAGGCCCTTAGCTTGATCCTTAGCCAACTGGGTTGAAAACCACAGCGAAGTCATCTGGAGTTACTTTAGAGCCAGCAGTGAAGTCTCTGGTGCATGCATCTTTAGTGCTTTAGTGTGTGCAATATATAGCTGTAAACTTAATAAGAAGTCTGTTTCCGTCTCCTAAAATGGTCATCCGTATAATTTGATTATTTCAAGTTTGTAATGTGTAAGGGGTGAAATTTTATGTGTTAGAATTGCCAAGTTCCAACACGGTGGTCTACATTAACACAGGGGTTGAAAATAACTGAATTCTGTTAGCTACTTATTTTTTATTTTCAGTGTAAATAATGGTTCAGATTTTATAGGCATAAGGTGTAAAGCTCAGAAAGGTCAATGCCAGTAGTTTAGTTAAACCTTGGTAACTTTTTTCATTCAAGATAACTTCCTTCCTGGACACCTGGATGTTAATGGTGACTATCTCTTCCGGTGCCAGAAGACAGTCGTAAGCCACCTCAGCCAAAAACAACTGACTGCATAAACACTGACTTCCAGCACGCGTCCTTCCATTTTCAGTGAAGAGTATCAACAGTGCATTCTTTTATAAAATATAAACACAGGCCATGTTCACTTGCCAAAGTGGGGGCTCCAGCAATCGAGGTCCAACTCCAGGCAATTTTAATTCCAGTGCCAGTCTTTTGGCAGGCTAGCCAGAGGATTTTACCCTCATCCTCACCTCATACCTCTCCTGCCCTGTAATCTAGCTGGTGCCTGTGGGGAGAGTTTCTGAAAATGGCTCGGCTACTCTCCGAACATCCCCAGAGAGCCTAGACAGACATGAGAGAGCATGTTGCAAGATGTTCACTATTGCCCTGCGGTTTAGAACTCATGTATTCATGTAAGTAATTTGTGAGTTCCCTCTCAAATGGGAATAGGCTTATACATGCTGTCATGGACGATAGGCTTTAGAAGTGATAAAGACACCAGATGTAAAGAGTATAGGGATATAGAGTAATATATTATTTGTGTAAACATTCCTTTAAATTTTTCTTGCAGTGGGAAGAGGTGAGCGGGTACGATGAGAACATGAACACTATTCGCACCTACCAAGTGTGCAATGTCTTTGACGCCAACCAGAACAACTGGGTCCGCACCAAGTACATCTACCGGCGAGGAGCTCAGCGCATCCATGTGGAGATGAAGTTCTCAGTGCGGGACTGCAGCAGCATCCCCCGGGTACCAGGCTCCTGTAAGGAGACCTTCAACCTGTACTACTATGAATCAGATGGCGACACAGCCACTAAAGTGTACCCTGCATGGATGGAGAACCCATGGATCAAGGTGGACACAATTGCTGCTGATGAAAGTTTCTCACAAGTGGACTTGGGAGGACGTGTGATGAAGATCAACACAGAGGTGCGCAGCTTCGGACCTGTCTCACGTAACGGTTTCTACTTGGCCTTCCAGGATTATGGTGGCTGCATGTCTCTCATCGCAGTCCGTGTTTTCTACCGTAAATGCCCACGGGTCATCAGGAACGGTGCCATTTTTCAAGAGACCCTTTCAGGGGCTGAAAGTACTTCCCTAGTAGCAGCGAGGGGAGTGTGCATCCCCAATGCAGAGGAAGTTGATGTACCCATCAAACTCTACTGTAATGGAGATGGAGAGTGGATGGTGCCCATCGGTCGGTGCATGTGTAAGGCTGGCCATGAACCAGTGGACAATGGCACTGTATGTCGAGGTAAGCTCATCTATAATATAATTTTCATTTCACTCCTTGATTTATAGGAATACTAAATCGATCAATTAATTTTGTTGTTTTCAGTGTTATATTTTAAATGATGTTTTTTCAGTCTGAATAACAGAAAGATCAAGAGATTAAGCAGAGTTAGGATTCTTTGCTACATCTTGTATTTATTATTATTATTATTATTATTATGTCATGAATTGAAAATATACAGGGGTTAGACAATGATACTGAAACACCTGTCATTTTAGTGTGGGAGGTTTCATGGCTAAATTGGACCAGCCTGGTGGCCAATCTTCATTAATT
>JAOVYV010000001.1:19646384-19661256 GCA_025674545.1 Hassar affinis | reverse complement strand
GAGGCCCTACACCATACTAATAAATGATTGTGGTCTAAAATGACAGGTGTTTCAGTTTCATTGTCTAACCCCTGTATTTGTAGCTTTTGCAGTTCCACTGTAATCAACTCACATTTTTATTTGTTTCTTTGCTATTCAAGTAACTATTTTATGGATTTTTGTTTGCCTAGCTTTTGTGAAGCATAGTGTCTTCAAGGTTTTTTTAAAAAGAAAATGCAGCATGTTGCACACAGGATGCAGATGCCCTTTGCACAGCTGTATTGTTGCTACACCTTGCTCCCTCCTTCAGCCGATTGTGTCTTCCTTCTCAGAACTGTCTCTCTATCATTCCCGCACAACCAACCACCCAATTCCACCCCTCTCCCCATCCCTCACCTGTGATTCAACCACCAACTGTCAGCCCTGTTCCCACGGCAACACCAGCCTGCAGACGGGCTCCATGCTGGCACAGACGACACAATAAAACGCCCACCTGTGTTACAATCCCCCCTTTCCTATCCACACACATGCACACACACTCATTCTGTGCTCTGCCTCTTTCAGAAGGCAGGCTGTAATTACGACACTGGCCAGGCTGAGTGGTGATGGTAGCTGATCATCTCTCTCCCTGCCCAGGTGGCGCTCTGCTTTTAAGCGTTCAATGGCAGCTAATGAGGATGGTCTTCCACCCTGCCCCCACCCAGGGATACATGCCAGTATAACCTGGGCAAGTCTAAATTGAAAAGCCTGCATAATAACGCGTTTTGTTTTTGTAATTTACTGGGTGCTACCGATTTTAATATCCCTGAGGTCTCTTTTATACAAAGAATCTTTTGTTCATGACTGGATTTAAAAACTTTTGAAACACTCATGATTAATGGAAGAGTTCATAGATCAGTCTGGGTCCAGTTGAGACTCCTCTGTATTTTCAAAACCAAGGTCACAGATGTAATGAAACAAAGTAGCTGGTCCAAGACCATCTGAGCTAGAAGAATGGTTCAATTCCAGTCGAATTCTGGAGCAGTTTGATTGAAGTGCAAATCTGATTCAACCCTGAATCAATCCAATGCAGGAAGCCTCGAAAAAATGCAGGCATTTTTTGATAGATGTGAACTGCTAAACTGACAAACTGAGCCAAAGCAGAGTGCTATAGCCATGCAGAAATGTGGATATTTGGATTTGGATTCAGCAATGAGAGCTGCTTTCATCCCTGAACTACTTTAGAAATCCTTGACCACTCTAAGAAAAACATACCATTTCTCACCTGTCCATCATCTTCAATGTCTTTTTGCTACAGCTCATGATGGAGCATACCTAGTACTTCCTGAGACTTGCTTTCTCATGTCTTGCTGGATGACTTGGTCCTCATTTGTCTCATAGCCATACAGTGAGTTGCTTGATGGGGAGAAGGCGGCTACACAAAGTGTTGTGTATTACCCAAAGGTTCTGTTGTGGCATACAGTAAAAACTAGCCACTTGATGTGTTTTATGTAGTCTTTCAGTACATATGAGTTCTCTAACCATGAACAATGGCTGTTTGCTATAGAAAAATGAGGATGAAATAAAATTAAAGCATTAAAAGAAGCAAAGTGCTGCTGCTACACTGCTTGTGGTTTTCTCCATTGTGAATAAGCTGGTTTGATTGAAATCTGCCATCAATTCATTCGGCTATTAATCTTTCTGGCAGGGGAAAGCTGATAGCTCTGTGTGAGACAATGTCAAAAGCATAACTGTGGTTGGTGCCTGTTAACTGCCAGTAGCCAGGATTGGGGGAAGGATTGATTTATGAAAGGGTGCTTTTTCATCGCAGTTGGTAGGGGCATAATGAATTGATTTGTGAAAGATGTCCACTCAGGGATGAGGCTGTATCTTCTTACAGTATTGGATTTATAGGTGGCTGTGAAGCAATCATGAGATCTACTGATGAAAGAGATGTCTCGCTATTCCATTAATAAGCCTGCAGACGCTTTGTTCAAACTCTTCTCTGTGACAAAGCATGTAATTATGCATGTATCAATTAAATCCTTGGCAGTGCGCTTGACAAATAATTGTGCCTTGACAAGAACTCTGTCAAAATATTGACAATAGACAAATGTGTTTGGAGTTTTGAAAGCAGCGCCCTTTTCTGTCTGCGACCGTCTTACCAGATTATGTTTCCTCTCGTGGAGACGATGGAAGGAAATGAGCCATGCTGATGTCTTTCAGCAGAAATGTCCCTTAAAAAGAGAGATCAGATTTCGTTTAGGTCTGTAGGAGTTAGGAGATTTAGGAGACACATGGGGTCTTGTTCTTCAGCCAGTGCCATAGCATGTATCTGTCAATGAAGCAAACCTTTTGACCTGAGCACAATAGGAGCCATGTTCATGGGCATAAAGGCAGACTCCTAAACAATACTTGTGCTTTTTGTACTACTGATATCTGATCTCTCAGCTCTGAAACATCTAGGAATCTAAACTGGGAATTACTAACATTAAGCAGTGGCGCCATAAGTGCAAATGACTGGTTGAATTTACAATAAGACACACCCAGCAAGCTACCAAATGTTGTAGTTCTTCTTTAAGTGTGCCGTTCAGTGAAAGTAAAGTCATAAATTCACCACGGCAAGTTCACACAGAACCATGGCCAAGGCTTTAAAGGTTTTGCCTAGGGGTGCCGCATCTTGACATGTTACTGGATGTAAAACACTATTTAAGCTTTTAGAACAATGTAGACAAAAAGAGGTGGCTACTAAGTACAGACATTAAGCAGCATGAAGTGAAACAGGAGCAGATTCTGCACCCCCTGGCCAACAAACATTACTCAAACATGCATTCCTCTGTAATCAGTAGAAGCAGGTAGATCAAAAAACTTTTAATTTATGGGTGTATAATGATGAGACCTGCTGAGCTGCATGCAAAATACAAAGAAAGATCAAAGAAAGAAACATTCAGACCGAGTCTTTCAAATACCTCAAAGCTGTAGACCTTAGGAATGATAAAGACTAAAAGCAATGCTGTATACAAAACCAGTCTCATTTCTCCTTCTCATTGCTGCTGTTGACATGCCATTACTTTTGGTTTTGTGGGAGTGATGTCATGTTCATAGCTTAAAGATTAAGGGTTATGGCTCTTCTATAATCTCTGAGTAATGGCTGTACATAGGACAGTAGTCTCTTAGTTGAAGGATGAGACAGAATGAGACAGGGAGGGAGCCCTTGGCAGTAAACCACTGTTGGAGCATCTCTTCACAGTCCCACTCCTCGACACCTTCCATATGGTAAGGTCTTAAGGGCTGAAGTCAGTACAGGACAGACCCATCTTCTGAGGCTGCCAAAGTGATTTTGCATGTAATGGCGCTCTCTGGCTTACAGTGATCAGGGCGCTCGACCCAGAAACCTCAGCATGTGACATGAAACAAAACAAACTGAGCTCCATCAGGCTAAAACTGAAACTCGACGTTCAAATAAAGGGTCGATTGGGAAAAAAGGCAGCTGTCTCAGAGAAACTAAACAACTAAAAAATTATGGCCTGGTTGCACCAATTTCACAAGACAGCTGTCAGGTCAGGCTTAAATAAAGGCAAATTAAAACAGGTAAAAGAGAACAGAAAAAAAAACACTGACATTGATTTAATCCCCAATGTGCTGCCTTTTTTGTTTTGTTCTTGTTTCTATGTTCACAATTAGTGATGCATACACTTGGTTCTTACTGAATATAATTTTGTTTGTCCTTTTTATTTTTCACTACTATTAATCAAAAAAGGGTTGCAAGTGATAAATTATCCTGTGTGAATGTTTGTACCAATATGCCTGTTTTAAATGGGAAAAATATATTCAATTAATGGTGTGAAACATTATTTTCAATTTCAGTTTTGTTTTATGTTTAAAAAGACATTTTGAAAACAATATTAAAATAATAATAATAATAATAACAATAATAATAATAATCATCATCATAATAATAATAATAATAATAATAATTATTATTATTATTATTATTATTATTATTATTATTTTAATATTATTTTCAAAATGTCTTTTTTTAATATTATTATTATTATTATTATTATTATTATTATTATTATTATTATTATTATTATTATAGTGGTGACCATATCCTGGTGACCATATGGATATTGAGATGGATATAGAATATCCTGTCTGCTTTGGGCCTTCATGCTTCTTAATAATGTTCGATTACCCTTATTTTATAAATGGACTTAATAATCTTAAAACCAATGTAATTAAAGAAACATTAGTTAAATTTGCCTGCATTAAAGATATTTTCACATGCTAAGATATTACTTTTGCAATATATCTGGTATTCATGCAGTTTTTGGTACTTATCTAACACTTGGCAGGTTATCAATAAACATCATTATGCATCAGACATCTATCTGTTAGCAGCAGATCATCAGTAAGGAGCGTGAGATATGGTTCTCTTTGTAGTATTATCAGGAACCATTTTAGGCAGGCTGTTATTTAAAAGAAACAAGGTTGTGTGGCAGATAAACACCCCTGACATCAGACATCCTGGCTGTAGTAGCTGGTTAAAGGTTACTGATTGTGCTCTCAGATGTATGTAAAAGTCTCTCTTTCTCTCTCTCTCTCTCTCTCTCTCTCTTCTTTCTCTTTTCTTGACTAGAACATCATTACTGTGTTGTACATTTTGCTTGCTGAGATTGGGTAATTAAATTTTTACATTTGTTTTATTTTAACCCAGTTGGCAGTGTTTTTCTCTTACCCTCTTACCTGCTTACCCCTCTAGGTGTTGCAGATTAATTCTTGGACCACTGTTACTCTCTATATTTAGTTGTTGCTTTATTTTTTCAACATATCACTATAAGCACTTCCAGGTATATGTGAAAGGAATCCATGTTAGTATATAACCATATACATTTTCATTACAGAGAACATGTGCAAATATGTTAAAAATTATACTCAGAACACTAAGAAAAGTTAATAGTAATAATATAATATAAAGTTAACAGCAAATATACAATATCTTCATATGTAAACACTCAGCATACATTTCATACTGTTTTTTTGCAACAGCATTTAAAATTTCCATTCACATCTCTGCTGGACTGAATACATACCACTGGTGTTTATTTGTCCCACACATTCATGTGCACATGCTTCAAATATGCAGCTCTGTATGTAATCCAAGCCTTTCTTCTCAGCCTAGCTGCTTCTCACCTGGATTAGAAAGCGCTTAGAACATGGCCCCTCTGCTGCCATTTTGAGACGGCCTGATCCACATGTGAGCGATATAGCACTTTTATGGTTGAACTTCCAGCCGTTCTCCTGTTGCCAGTCCTCAGCTCAGGGCCTGCTTAAAAAGTGGAGAACATTTAGAAGTGAAATTTAAGATCACTACAATGGATTGTCCTCTCAAGGGGCTGTAGTGCAACTACTTTTGATGATGGCAGACATGGTATTTAGGCAGGATGAGGGCTCAAGTCCACACTGTTTCTGGCTCTGTGTCTACAAGAGCTATGAGGGTTGTGTGCCTCCCAGCTGAGACCCAGGAGAGCAGTCTTCCACTTTTATTCGACTTGTCCACATGGGTTTTTTTTGTCTTTTCTTTCTGTCTACATCAGACTAAACTTTATACTGGAGACGCCCCTTCCTGTTCCACTATGCCACACTTGTAGTGCTGATTCTTGGTTGTCATTTTATTTTCAGCACATTAATCATTTCACTGAAAGTGATAATAGCTGAGCTAGGCATCTGGGAACAGTCTAACCCTCAGCAAGGTCTGTGCTGTAACTCGTTCCATATGACCCTGCACATTGCCTATACCTTGAATTCCATGTGATGGCCTTTCCTCTTCAAACATTATCACCATTCAGGGGTATTTTTTTTAAAAAGCTCTACAATGTTAATCTAGACCTTGCAGAGAAAGAATTTTGAGGGAATGATGTGTAGGATGATGGGTAGAGTCTTCACTGGATGTTTCCTTTGAAACCTTCAGAAATGAGACAAGATATGGACCTTTTCTTTCCATTATGATAGGGGCAAGAAGTTCACTCAGACATGCCCATTGCATGCTCGGGAAGACTATGCAAAACCATGAGAAAAAAAATCAGAGAAGAAGAAACCACAATGAAGAAGTCTGTATATCCCAAAACGGCCAGCAAATGGGAGAAAAGAAAGTTCTCAAATCAGGTCTGTAAGAGAAATCAGGGTCAAGTGGCTGCAATGCACTTTAGACAGCATATGACTGATGCATCCCACTCCCATGCAATTAAACTGAAATTGCATATCATTTGCATTCACTGAGGATTATGTTAGAAGAGTTCTTGACTTGTCGTTCATTTTAAACTGTTCAAGGTATGTTTAAGCAGTGAGTATCCCAAGAGAGAGATCTTTCATACCAAGAGTCTGAGTAGAAGGACGTCATCTGAGTTATGCGGTCACGCTCCCTCCTGTATGAATCCAGTTGTTCTCACTCTGTTGACCCCTAGCCATGTACAGAAGGGTAGACATGGTGTTTGGTTTCCTTCTCCTCTGACATACGATCCCACAAAAGATCATTCATGAGATTTTGTTGCAATATATATTAAGACCTTTAATTCACAGGAATGCACTGTGTAAGTGGGTAAGACAGATTTTTTTTCAACAGTCATTCTTTTTTTTGTTCTACACAAAAAAAATTTGAAACTTTGGCAGTTGGCAGTTTCTCCACACCTTTTTATACACACCTGAAAGGAAACCTGTTGTAGTGTCTCTGTGGCTGTAGAAAAGTTACATATGATGAAAACAATACAGAGGTAGAGACTTTCTGGAGCTTTGCCATTCAAATTCAAAGCAATGTTCAGAGAGCTCACTGCTTATCCTGAAAGACAAGTGTCTATCAGAGGATCTTTTCATAGCAACCTTTGTTTTAAGGGATTCTAAAAATACATCACCAAAAGGTCTTGATGTCTTTCTTCCCCCTTATTAAAGATTAAACAAGAAAGTGGGTGAGGCAGAGAGAGTGAGAGCATGTGCTTATGCTCATCACTCCTTTACCCTGCCAGTGTATCGGTAATAGAGGCTTCATAGATTGAGGGGGAAATGTAGATTTGATGTCAGCCCCTCAAACACACTTTTACTCTTTCTGTTTTAAGAATGTCCTAAAAAGAGGTATTTTACTGAACATGTGCGGTACTAAACATTTATGAGTGGAGGATTCAAGCAGAAGGCTTGAGTGGGAACAATAGAAAACAAACAGACAATCCTGACAGTTGAGGTTTGAGAATGCACAGAGAATTAAATATTTTCCTCCAGTGATGGCTGATGGAAACCAGGATTTTTAATACACTACACAGGAAGAACAACAATATGGAAACTACAATTGAATCTTTTGTCTAGCTTATCACAGTTGTGAGATCACCGACTCTTAAAGTAGTTATGTAGAAGATTTCTCACCTAATAGATTTGATCATGTACACTTTGTGACAAGTTTGCAGATTACCTAAATCCTCATCATCCATAAACTTAACTTATTGGATGATTCAGGCAAATATTGTCTTAAGCAATACTAGGTTGAGCTTCTGTGAGTGCTCTCTGAGCCTCAAAAGACTGGATGTACAGCCTGAATTTCAGTACACTCATATGTATAAAGCCCTGCTTGCCAAAGTTTTGTGCTGTGCTATCTCTAAGAAACACACCCAAAGGGATTACTTTGCTCTGTCAGGTTACTCTATGATCAATGGTCTGTATGAAAGTTGAATTGCAGCACATGCTTTCCCCCTGACAGGCACCACAGGTAAAGAGGACACTGCTGAGCTTTAAGCTAATCCTGACACTTAACAGCTTTACTTACACTCCCATATGTTTGATGAAAAATGTGCTGAGAGAAAAGCTCAGTCTTCTGTAGTTTGCTTTCTTGAACGACTAGGTTTGCTTTCTTGACCCAGCACACTATTTATAGATAAAGAATGGACTGTAAATGAATGCTGATAGCACTGAGATGACATTCAGAAAAATAAAACTAAATCTTTTCCTAGCTTGCAATCTGATATTTTCAGTACCTTAATTATTATGGATGTAACCAGATATGAATGTATTCTACACATAATGTATACAAATACACATACAGTTTGTATAGGAGGCACAAGTCTGCCTTTCGGGATGGAGATCCCACAGAATGCAAAAAAAAAACAAGAACGGGATGTTTTTTTACTTTCAAGGTAGACAAAAATGTGCGCAATACATTTACAGCATCCTTAGTACCTGCCTGGTCAGGGTCATGGTTGTTTCAATTAGGCTGGTAGTTTTTTATATGTTGTGAAATAGATCCAGCTAAATTTGTTAGAACATTTGTTAGAAAATATTGCAAGGCACAAACCAAAAAAAATAATAACAGAGTGTGCAGGATTTAAAAGAAAACAGTTGTGTACACATCTATAATTAAGGCCTAATTATGAACTTGAGTGCTGTAGCTGAGGTTGAGAAACTATCAGAGCCAGAAAGCACACACTATGCTGTTTTTTCCAGTTTTCCTATGTTTCTGGCATAGTGGCATAGTGGTACCAGTTTAGGTAACCCCACATGTGTTTAACTCCTAATATAGACATAGATATGGCTATTTGATGGACTGAAAAGATACAAGTAGTGTCACTGCATTACACCACTACTATACATGGATGGGGAACTGTAAAATGTTTCAGTAGTAAAGATGCAAAACATATTGATCCAAGACATCGCTAAGTAAAACTAATCCAAAATCAACAAGCTGCTTTGGAGCCTTAGGCTTTACCAAAATCCTACAAGCTGGGTTTTAATTACAATGCAGCACGTTAGGAAACCAAAAATAGGTTCATCTAGCGGATACAGTGACTTACTCACCTGCAGCCTGGAGAGATCTGTAGTTAAAATTAATCTACCCTGGACATTAATTCAGTGTTGCTAATGTAAATACGCAGAGACTGATACTGGCCACAGTTCACTCCAATTTCCATATGTATTCTTGCCAAGTTCAACATTGTGTGGTTGCTGTGTTCATCCTATCCTGAAAAATGATTTGTCATTCATTTGTTCTACGTTTTATCTGGCACATGTTTTTAGTGGCCTATTGAAGATCACTTGTCTTAGTCAGTTGTTTCACGAACACTTCTTTATACCATTACTTTCTCATATATGTGCAATCCCTTTTACCTCTTTAAGTCAACAGTGACTGTGTACATTCTTGCTCTTATCTCTTTTGCCTCATATATTCATCCCTGGTTTGTATAAGTGGTGTAATTCAAACTCTAATTTAGTTTGTGTACTTGTCAAGTTGGATAGTCCATTGTTGACACTCTACAGTCAACAATGTAAATCAGCCTATCATGAATACATATGTTAACAGCTTATGGTTGTTGATGTTTAATAGATTTTCTATAGACTATGAATTCGTCTTTTATCATTTTCTTTTTACTTGCATTTTATCACCTTGTCCTTTTTACTTTCAGTTTATTTGGATATGCCTATACATTCTATAGCTCTTGATACTTAGTTGATCGCCTATAATCTATAAACTTGAAATTAGCCCAAATACAATTGTTTCCAATTTTATGACAAATTGACATGTTGTTAAGAATCAATTTAAAGGACGTTTGATTTTCATGCTTATATGTCTGAAGTGAAACATTAATAATAATGTTTGGTTCAAGAGAAAGTATTCATTGTGTAGGTACACTGATGAAATACAGATGCATGTGGTTTATCCAGCATTACTCTTGAGGATATTTGTCTCATAACTGGTGCTGGGCATAATGAAAATCCTTGTGGTCCTCATAAACAAGCACTAAATATTACTTAGTCCTTTTCTCCTCAGGAATGCAAGAGAAACATTTCTGCGAATCAAAGTACCACATTTATTATGTGGATATTCATTCAATGGCTGTATAAAATCCATGTGTGAATTGATTGTCCATTGAATGATGCTGTGTTCCATCATGTCTGACTAGTGTAGTAGTCACATTCAGAAATGGCAGATAATTTCCTGGACACTCTCCAGACATCTAGGCCAGAATGGATGATCTTATGATGCCATCACAAATTTCAGTCCTAATATAGTTCCTATGTTAAGTGACTGAGATTATTTAATTTCTTGGTTTATGACTGTATGAATGTTGGATACTCTGTACTATTCCCATGAACTGAAAGATTCCACAACTAATATGATAATACAGAGTTTCTAATGGTGGAATAAAATGGAGTGGTAACTGAGCCCTGGATTGTCAACCACATGCAGTGGTCTCTGTGGAGAGGACATACTTGGATAGTGGAAGTACTTATAAGATACAGCGGCCTCCTTTACTTTTCAAACTCATACAATTTCTTATAAAACATATCCCACTAAGAACATCAAAAGATCCTCACTGCCAAGTAATTTTGGATGGCTGGATATGATTCTGTTGGGAGTTCTATGTCGATATGTGCCAATCTACTTGTGGTGTCTGTTGTATTTGGCCATTGGTCTTATGACTTGGTTTTCCAAATATGAAATTCAATATTTTATGTGTAGTAGGCTGTACACCCAACTTGCTGTTAGGTAGTGAGGTTTTTATAATGACTTTGTTGATGAGGATTTGCAAAGAACCAGGCTCTGGCAGAAATTGTTCTTAATTGAAGTGAATCATTGCCATCCCTGAGTTCTTCCTAGTAGGAACTGTAACAATACATAATGTTCAATGGTTTAGAAAGGCAGTTGTGGATCCATTCATGCAGACAGAAGCTGGTAGTGCTAAACACTAGGCAGTGCCAGCTTGCTGATTCTGACCTAGTCATTCATACACTAATGATCGGTGGCATTTAGGTTACTACAAGTGTCATTTAGAAGCTGCTGCAACTGGTGCTAGGAGATGCTGTTTGGGAGTGAGCCGAGACTAGTTTGTTCCACTGTGGTTAGACCAAGGCTGTCAGCATGGCCGCGGTATTTGGGAGGTTTCTTCTGCGAACCATCAACCCGGGGAGGCGCCTTCTACTTGCTAGATGTCGAGGTGGCTCTTTTTTCCCCTTATGTTTTGTGCCAGAAGACTCTGTGTGGCGGCACCATGGAGACGATACCGGGCTTGTTTCTCTCTGAAGTGCACAGAAGCAGTACCCTTTTGAAAGGGAGAAACAGCTGGAATGGATTTAAGCCCCATTAATAAAGGCGTTGTGTTGGTTCTCTTTCTCCATATGCCATTTTCCAAGACTGGAATGAAAATAACTTTGATAAGAAGGCTTTTTGGCAAAACCAAAAGCCAGAGGAAAGAAGATTGGTAACAAGGATTCTGTTATTAGACACATGCCTATATCACCACATTATGCCATGGATTTTTTTTTTCTTTTTCTTATTCTGCTTTAAGCATTTCGGTCCTTTATTTTCACTTGGTAAAGATCCCTAAATTTTTTGGCATCAACGTTATGCATGCATCAATCATTCTCCATACTGATTTCTTTCTCAGTGGTTCGGTATTGCCCAACTTCAACTGTTCGTTACAAAGACCATGCTTTGTGCTGCTGTCCAGTCTAATGGAGCTGTGTGATGAATGGCTTTGCAACACCCAGGATAACCATTAGCATTATTGACCAGCTCCTGGTAATCAAAGAGCCTTGCTGTGTGCCCACCATTCACGTTTTGTTTAGACTTGCTGGAGTTGCGTGTCATGTTTTAATCTGCAGCTCTGAAAAGCAGCCATATAGAAGCATGCATGCTGGGTTGGAATTTTTTTGAGAAGTTTATCTTTCAAACTGAGGAGACTAGTGAGCTGGTGATTAATTGCATATAATTTGTAACAGTCCTCGGAGCAGCTCTAGACAGTGATGACTTTTCTAGACAGGATTTTCTATTCTTAGTGCAAACAAGACATTTGGGATGTTGTGTGCATTAAATGTAAGGAGAAGTTTATTCCCACATGCACAAGGCCATGACGATGTCACTATACCAATTTAACAGTTCCTCTATATGAACCTCTTACCATAAGTAGCGTCATGTCGATTTATGCACTCTGCTTCTTAATTACATGTTTTCACAAATGACCTAATTTGCCACCAGACCACACAGGCTCGATCACTGAGCCTAGGTGGATCGTTCTGTTCTGTTACAGGGGAGGACTAAAAGTCTTGGCGATTCATTTAACTGAGGCGGACATACCATCGCTATGTGGTAATGACTGTATGTGCGGCCACACCTACAATCCCTTGGCTTCCTCTGCATTGTGCTTGTGTTTTCTATTTGTTAGCTGGATTTTGTGCATCCTCTTAACAGCACATCTTGATTATGAGGCCATTAAAATAAAATTTCTAGCAGAAATTTAGTGCAAGGAAGCATGATAATATGTGACCTATGTGTGTATGTGGAAAAGAATGAATGGTTTCAGAACACTTTCCAGCAATCCATTGGGCTCAGCGGATGCTCCATGGCCTGAAGTCTGAAATGCACTTCCACAGACCCACAGTGCATCAGAACCTCCTAGGCTCGGGCTAGACATGTTCCAAAACCATTACAACTGGCTTCAAATCATAAGCACAATTGTAGTTGTTTTGTTTTGATTGGTTTAGCTATCCACAAGTGGAAGAACTTCAAAGCCAGGACTATCAAAGCAGCAGCAGGACACAAGCCCAGGCACTCAGAAGCCTACACAAGGGATTTTGCTGAGAGATGTTTGGCTTTTGTCCCCAAGTGTGGAATAAATTGTGGGGTGCAAAGCAACATCTTTTTTTTTTTTATAAAGCACTAGGGGAAGACTTTTTCTCAGTGGTCCTACGTACTTCATGGTGCCACTTGTTAATGCTTTACTTATCAGATTTTTTTTCACCATCTGTTCCAGTCCATCTCTTTCCCCTGTTAGGATGAAACTTCCGTATACCTACGCTCTATCCCTAATCTCCGGCAGTGCTTTCAGCACTGGTCACAATCGAGCCATTGTCGGAGGCTCCCACTTGTCAGTCAACGGCCTCGTTCTGTTGATATGGGGCGTGTGCTGAAAGCAGGCACAGCCTCATGCAAAGCTGAAGTGCTGGCTAATTGAGCTTGTCTGGCAATAACCTGTAACTTGCTGATAAGAAGGTATTTAACTGCTGGGAAGGCACAGGTTACCCTAGCCTGCTGAAGCTGATGCTTGATTAGTCTGTCCAGCTAAAAATACCGTGTGCCTGTGACACTCAATCTGTTCAATAAAATATTCAAGCTCAAGAAGCTACACTGGCTCAGTATATGGCTCAATGTGAATGCACTCACACTACCTTGTATGTGGTACTGTGTTTATGCTCTGGTTTTCACAAGACAGGAACTGAAGCCATACTTGGATATAGATCAAACATGTTATCTCTATAACTTGGATAAATCAATTATCTTGTTATAAAAATTTCGTCCCATGGTAGATGTGTGCTGATGCAATCTCCTGAAAGCCTCCATGAGCATCTATGAATATCCCTATTGGTATGATGACGCTCTTTCCATTTTCCTTTGTTTTAATCCCAGTCTGGAGAGAGGGTTGTTAGCATTGTTCCCTTGCATATCCCCTGTCACACAACAGGAAAAAAGAGAGATCACTGCTACAGTATGCAACTGTCTGCCGGCTCATGCCAGACCCTCTGGACTAATCCTGCTAGCTCCGGGAACCTTAGACTAATCCAGCAAGTCTCTCAGTCTCAGACGCTTTCTCAGCTAAACTGCCAAAGGTTCCATTACACTTCATTTAGATTAAGTGGCCTTTCGCAGTCACAAAAGAGGATTTTAAAAGCAAATCAGCATTGTGCCAGTCTATGTGTCTATGTTACTTGGCAACCCTTCAGTATTTACCCAGCTGCTCTTCTCAGTATGACTATTCAATGGGACAAAAGAAATAAACAGTCATAAAAGTCATATATGCTCAGCCGGCTGAGCAGAGAGAATCAGAGACTCTGCCCCGCTGACAAACAACTGCCATCAGTTTACATTACAATAATAAGCTGTCTTCACCTCCGTGGCTGTTGGAATGAGAAGGCAGGATTGACCTGTGTGAATATGATCACTGAGCTATGGAATGCGTGGTTCAAGCCTCAGGGGAAGTCAGTAACGTATCTGTTTGTTTTGGTGACGGAGGCTTTGCTTCATAATGGTCGACAGCCAGGATCGACTGCTAGGTCCTCAGGTGTCCTTGGCTGCCATCACTATGGTAACGTGTTCTTAGATGGATGTGTAGTGTCTTTAAGGTGGCTTTCATGCCTTGCAAGCAGTTTTAAGTGGGGGAGGGATGTTTGGCTTTCTCTAATGTGGCACATCCACAGATATGAATGCTTTGCACTGCTTGTTGCTTTATCCAATAGTGTAAAGTGGGGTAATGATGAATAGCACTGATGGTTTATTGTTAATCTCTGGGACAGATGGTGTGGATAATAGTTTTTGGTGCCGTTTGTTTAGGCTTCGACGCGATTTAGCCATTAAACATGTTATATGATTTTTGTTATACTTTATTTTTTCAGAAAAATCTGAAAGTATATTGTTTTAAGAGCATACTAAAGCTCATATTCATTCTCTGAGCAAGTCCATTCAAAATGCATCTAGATTTATTTCAAGCAGTCAGCATATTGAGATTTATTTTTGAAGATTCATTCTTGATAATGTTACTGTCAATTTGTCATTGGATGTCTGTGTAGTATGTGTGATGGAGAGTAATCTATAACATATCATTAATCAGTAAGACTAATGCTATATATAAGATGGAAAGACCTCTAAGCTAACACAGCCAGCTGAGTCATAGGCTCCTAGTGAATGCTAGAGAAAAGCATAACTAGTTTTATTTGGTCTAGGGTCCAAGATCCATGATGCTTGACTACAATGAGAAATTATTATTATCTTGCAGATTAAATTTTCTTATACAACAATCTCTGTAGGCGGCATGGTGGCGCAGTGGATAGCACTGTCGCCTCACAGCAAGAAGGACCTGGGTTCGATCCCCGGGTGGGGCGACCT
>JAOVYV010000001.1:19624442-19637510 GCA_025674545.1 Hassar affinis | reverse complement strand
TTGAACCTTCACACTCTGCTCTTACTGGTGCAATGTGCAATTAATGAAGATTGGCCACCAGGCTGGTCCAATTTAACTATGAAACCTCCTACACTAAAATGACAGGTGTTTCAGTTTCATTGTCTAACCCCTGTAAATGTGTACAATATTTTTTTATTATTTATTGGACCCATAGAGCTTTTAATTACTAACATTTCCATTACATTACACATTTGATCCAAGATGACATGATGTATAGGTCTACATAAATAATACAGATAACAGCCTTATGATTTCCACTACTGTAGCATAATGGAAAAAAAACAGACCCCCAGCTATGCTTTGCACAGACTTCACTTTGCATAAAGCACCGCTGCACTAAATGGTCAGAACTAAAACCTTCCTGGCCAACAGTGTTACACATCGACCTTTAAAATGTTATCAGAATTTTAGCAACTATTCTAGGATGCATATTCATTGCTGTGAAGTGTCATTAAAACATCATACCTGCAAACCAGCACTGTTAGCTTCTATTCACAACTTACCTCCATAATTATGATGGCTATCCTAAACTGTCTCAAATGACACACTATACCCTTATATTTAAAAATAAGCATTTCCCTGTCAATTGGACATCATGAATCTATTCCACAGCCTTCTATGGCTGGGAGCCTAAAGGAGCATAATTAGCTGTACTTTCTGAGTGAGAAGGATGGCAGTACTCTTTCCTGTGTTCATTAGAGGGACATTAGCCAATTTTGGCTGTTTTGGTATACAGAATAGGGCAGTTAGCATCTTGTACAAGTGCATTTAGCTGCCCTAATATTTACACATTTACATCTGCACTGATGCATTTATCTGCAATTGACTTAGACGGTTCGTGTTTTTGGTCATTTTATTGTCATTTCAGTAACATAAATAAAAAAATAAAACATAGTACTTTGATTATTGTATATAAATCCAGATAGGAGAACTGAAAAAGGTTTTACATTTTAATTAGCAGATATTAATTTTGTGACTTGTAAAACAAAAGCCATAAATCACTAGGTCAAGGCAATATGCTTATGGCTCTTAGCTAGCTGTAGTTATGGCTTTGGAGGCATATTCCAAAAATGATTATAGACATGGGGAGAAAAGGGCTATCAGAGATTATTTCAGGCTAAATGTGCAAGGCAGAGTCATTTTAAGCCATGTTCAGTGCAAAATCATGTAACATATTCTCCAATATTTTTGTGGAGAACAGTCTTCTCAACATGTCTATAATACTTTCAGGATTTTTGCGTATATACATTGCTACGTCTTAAGATGGTTTTCATTCGAAATCGGTATAAAGTCAGCAGTTCTTACTCTTCCTGCCCTCTCTGTCCTTGTGCCTGCTCTTGGATGTTACAGGCTCAAGATACCTGCATACCCCAGTACAAGCATCCTGGCATTTTTTTACCTTTAGCATCTGAGGACACTGGGAGATTAAGTAGTCTTTTGAGCCTGGCACTGGGCTTTTACTCGTTTATTCTTTTAATCTACTCTGTGTGTGTTCACACATGTGTGAGTGTGTGAGCAAACACAACATGTGCAACAAGCACAAACCCTTCCAGCTGTTGTGGCCACCCTGGAGAGTTCATTTCCCAGGTGTTGGGCACATTTTTTAAGTAATCTCCCTTCTCACACACACTCCACCAGTCTGATTAATCTGTGCGCTGGAGGATTTGGGTTGCAACCCTGACAACTGTCTGAGTTGAACTCACACTTGCACAAACACTTGCTGGATGTGATATATGTCTAAAGTGTGATGTGAGGTTTGTATATCACAGTTGGAGAAGGCTTGAAAAGTCTGAGCCGCACACATTTTGTACTCTTAAATTGTCAGGACGTGCAGAGGGCTACACTCAGGCAACATGGTTATATACAGCTTGTGCATCTACATTGGAACGTCAACGTGAACGACAGGAGAGGTTTTTCAGTGATACGGCATCTGGTTCGTGATTAATATACCAACATTTTAATATGCTGTATCTGTTGGTTGTGGAAGTGCTGTCACTGTAGAGCTGTAGCAGAGGAAAGATATTCTGAAAACCTCCTGTGGAAAAACAGAGCAGAAGTCATGAGTAAGGAATATATTCACTGGGAGGGCAGTGTTTCAGGAGTCATTTTTACATATAAATTACAGTAATTAAGGCCATCAATTTACCTACACAAAATATCTGCTCTTCACATCAACTCATTATTGGGAATGCTCAACTTAACATGAATGCACAGTATCGCAACAAAAGTTTCATTTTTCCATAAATACAGCTCATGATGATGGTAATTTATGTTCCAGGCTGTTGGCTGTGTTTGTCATTTTTCTTCCCATCTAACAATATTAGGTATTCTGAAAAATTCTAGGTTTTTTAGGGTCTAGATATGGTCCACAGAACATTCAGTCTTTTTTCATTCATCCAGAGCGACTTACACTTAGCTCATCTGCACAGCTGAGGGTTAAGGGCCTCAGGGGCCCAGCAGTGCATCTTGGTGGGATTTGAACTCACAACCTTCTGGTCAGTAGTCCAACACCATAATATACAGTATATATAAAAAATATAAACAAAATAATTAAATAAAATAATTTTTAACACAAACAAATCCATAATGCCTGTTTCTGTTTAAGAAATTTTATTATTTATTATTATATTATAATAATTTACAGTTGGTTATTAAGTATATAAATTAATTAATAATGTTCATTATATAAATCACACCATATTAACTACAAGAATTATAATATAATTTTATAATAATAATGATTATTATTTTTATTATTAGATTACACAATAATAACAATAATAATAATCATAATAATAATAATAATTATTATTATTATTGTTGTTGTTGTTGTTGTGGCATTATTTGTTATATACAGACTTTATATACAAACTTTTTAGAAACTGTTGAATACATTACTGAACGTTGTCCTCTGCTAGATGCATTAACATTTGATAGCATGTTCCTCAGAAGGCTGGCTGTTTATGCATGCTAGTTCTCATTATGATTTCATTGCGAGTCTGTTTTTTTAGGTGACCAGCTATAGACCTGCTCACTCTAGGGGTCATAGGTAAGTCCCAGTAGGTGGACTGGGCAGATCCAAACATGTTAATTGAAGTGGACATGGGGACCCAGAGAGGGAAATGAACGTCTAATCTGTGGCCAAATGGTTGGGTGAGCTGAACGCTGGTCGCTTAATTGCTTTCACACAGACGTGATTGAATTATCTGCCCAGACCCAGGTTCTAATTGAATTGCAAGGCCTGGGGAGGCTCTGCCAAAGTCTCGATCTGTTACTGTGATGAAACATACTCTTTCATCGCCTTCAGAGTAGTGAGGATAAAGAGGATGGGCTGGCTGTAGCTTGTGACCAACAATGAATACCTTTACATCTGATGGTTAGTCAGGTCGGTCATAGATCACAGAAGTTAGATTTCGAAAGTTAGGAAATCACAGCAAATCGAAGAAGTTAGACTTAGAAAGTTTGATTTCTTATTTATAGCTTATTTATATACAGTGTTAGTATGTCCCATTAAATCTGAAAATCTGATCTTTGAGCCAGAGAAGTAAATATTTCATGTAATCATCAAAGCCTATGTACATAAAGTTCAAGAATTTCCTCTGGGATGGATAAAGGTTTATCTTATCTTATCTCATCTTATCTTACCCACACCCCTCCCTCTTTCATAGTAGGATCTCCCCCCTTTCATCGACACAGACCCCTCCCCAACTCATTCGGATTTCTCTGCTTTCAGCACTTTTTTCTGCTGTGCTAACAAAACCAAGCATCCTGTGGTGCCCCACCCCCTTTCCCCATCTTTTATTTTTCAGTGCACACTCACATACACGCACACATGCACACATTCACGCACACAAACAAACCTTTCCCGTGTGTCTCTTTAATGTAGCTTTCATTAAATGCAGTTTCAGACTGGCTTTGGAGCGCCTGAATGAACAGCCAGTGGAAAAAAGGGGAGGGGATCCGTTACTGCTACATTCACCCAGCCACTCAGACAAAGGAGTCATTTTGTAGGGACTGTCGACATATAAATATATAGAGTGAGTGTGTTTGGTGTATTTGTGTGTGCACATGTACAGATGAGTATGTACATGTAAAAAATAGGTCTTTTTTATAGATTAACCACAGCTTACCAGCAGTAAGCACAGTGTTTGTAGGCAGCCATGGTGGACACAGAAGGAGCCAAATCAGTGAAAATCGGTGACTGCTGGCTCTAGCAAAGACCTTCTAAAAGGTCCAAAAAAGTCCAGTCTGAGCACAAAAACACACCCACGTAGCTGTCTGGGGGCTGCATGTCCATCTTTTAGTGCCCACATAAATCAGCATGGACGACATGGTCTGGAAACCTATGAAACAACCAGCAAATTACCTGCAATAAAATCCAACTGGTATTCTGGCATCCTGCGCACTGCCTCAAGAAGTGGCTTTTACACGCTGCATGCACACTAAACCCCAGTTGTGCTGCTGTTACTTTTTTTTGTCTTCAACAGTTATTAAGAGTAATAAACACAAGCAAGAAAGCGCTCGAGGGTGGGCCTGTCGCCGTTTGTGTCCTTCACTTTTAGCAGTCACACAGATTCTTTTTTGACGCAGAGCCTGGAAACACTTTGAGGTGATCTGGAGTGTTTTGACAGGCCTGCTGCTAAATTAGACTTGAAGTGTTTATAAATTCCATTAGAATGTTACAACCGTCTTTTCTACCTTAGTTAAGAGCAAATTTTCATTTCAAACCAGTTCCCAAAGTGCACTTTTGCTTAACGATTTAAATCGGGAAAAAAAGAAAAGCGTGTTGAATGAATATTCCTAGCTGTAATGATTTCACGTAGCCACAGTTTTCAAATAACAACAAAAAGTGACTGCATTAAAGTGAGCAATTATTGCTGCATTTCAATGGGTTCATGCTCATTGTGTTTACAAAATTATCCCAAGTTTCCTTGGAAGGAGCGTTGCTGTTTCTCAGTATGACTAAGAAGCTAAGCATAATTTACAGTGTAATTTTCTTCATCTTAAGTTTCTTAATAACATAGCAATACCCATCTGAGGGAAATATTTATGTTCAATCTTTAATTAAATAAAAATTATGTTTAAGGTTTAAATTTCCAACAGTTTTGTCTCACTTCGATTTTGCTTTTGTTGTTGCTGTTGGTATAAACAAAATGCTACAGCTATACTCTCAGTCATTATAGTGTCAGTCACTCGCATTGCACAGCATTAATGTTTCATTAAAGTTGATCAGTCATTTTCAGTGTGCATGCAAACACAATGTGCAATTAATGAAGATTGGCCTATATATATATAAATATATATATATATATATATATATAAAATTCCGTTGTCTTGAGGCAGTGTGCATGCCTATCGTGTGAAACAATACTTGCCAGCCAACGCTGGTCACGTTCACCCAGAGTCTTTTTACAGCCACACTGCTGTAGTAAGTTTAAGGCTTTGCCTGATTTTTTGTAGTCACGGTACACCCTTGAAATGCATGGAAATTTGAAAACTTTGCTTCTACGTCCAAAATGCTATGACCCATCTCATGAGCTCCAACTATTAAACAGTATTGGAAATCACAAAATTGTGAAAACCTGCCATTCCCCTGGCGGAAACAGCTCTGGAAGCTTCCATAGATGTTTATCGCTTTATATACACACTAGCAGATGCAACTAATGATGTTCATAGATGGCATTTCTATGTATTTTGCATAGTACCAATTTTTCTGGTACACCAGTTTATATATTATATATAATAAATTATATATAATGGATTATTGTCTATAATGGTACGTCCTGTCATGTCTTATTTTTTAATCAGGGATTTGCTGAAGTCACAGATGACAAAATTCTCCCATTTCCAACTTACACTTCTTTAAAGACGTCTTCTGCTTTTTCTTCAGCAGACTCTTATTAAACATTTGTTTAAACATAATTCTGTGACTGTTTTACACATCTGCAGCATTCTACTGAACCGTACACTGACCTGTTTGGATAGAACCATTAAAGTAAACAGTACAACGTAAAGCCAATGTGTGCAGTTTGACTTTTCTCTGGACGCTGTGGATGTGTTTAAGCATGGCCCCTCCATGTTTATGTTTTCAGGCTCTGATTGTTTTTTTTTCTCTGATTGCCATTGTCTTTTTACAAGAGTACATTAGCACTGATTGGGGCAGGAACAGGATATCATTTTACACCACTCTTGTATACTTTCTCACTTCATGTCAATGTGCATTTCCACTTTAATTTCTCTATGTGGTTTTTCTTTTTCCTCCGGATGTGCAACTACTCCGTTTCCCTTCTGCCGTAGTGCTGCTTCTCATTGCCATGAGTGCAGTTGATAGGTAGAAGTCCCTGTCCACTCCTTTAGTTCTGTAGTCGGAGCTTCATTTACACTGAATGCATGAGCTTCATATTTCACTTCATCCACCAGTTATTTTGGCCATAAATCATAAGAGTAGGAAAACATGTCACAGCTAATGGGAGGTGAAGTGCCTTATTGCTGTGGTGGTGTATATTTTCCTCGAGACCATTTCCCCATCGTCAAACATTTATTGATGCCTCAACTGGAATCACATTCTAGTGTTGAATATTTAACCATGCTTTTAAATATAGTGATGCCAGAGAGTAGTGTGTAAGCACATTGTGTGTCACTATGTTTGGAGAAAAAAGAACATGGAGTGTAACAGAGCCATCAGGCTGGGATTCCTGTTGGAAGCATATGAGAACTTGGATGTGGGAAAGCCTGAGTTTGTTTATATTCTTTAGACAGCGAGAGAGTATGTTCTGTATATGCAAGCGTGTATGTCTGCGTGGTGGTTTGACCAACACCTTTGCTCTTGTGGTTGATGGAGGCAATGAAGTGGGATAAAGAATGACAGTTTGAGACAGAGCAGGTGAAAGAGAGCATGGGATAGAGGGAGTCTTTCTGTCTGACCTGATTTCTTGAAATACCAGGCGCCCCAACAGGGCCGCAAGGCTCTGGTTAACCCCTGCCCTCCGTAATTGAGCCCAAAGAACATGATGTCAGCAAGTCAGCAGATGCAGCGGATCCCACTTACTTTTAAGAAGTTTAGCCACTGGACTAGTCCTGACTGGGGTTCAGTTGCTCCAAATAAGCTCCTTGGTCTGTAGCCGTGAATTCCAGCTAAGACCATGGAGGACAACAAGTCTGCTTTATTGCTCTCAGCTTCCCTGAGAGACCTAGAAGTTTGAATGCATACGTTAACCACGTGTGGCATCAAGGGGAGAGCAGTGTGTTAGGAATGAGTTTGAGAAGTTTTACAGAATGCTTGGACAGGCGAGGCAGACTCTCCCTCAAAAACCAGATGTGAATGAAGCCCTTTTTTTTCTTCCATTCTGTCTTAATATGTCTGTCACTCTCTCTGTCTCCTTTGCTGCCTGTCCACGTAGGGGTTGGATCAGCAAACGGCGCACAAGCCTGTGACAGTACATCACTTCATTCCTGTGGTCGGAAAATTCTGTTGTTGTTTGTTAAGACTGTATAATGATGTCCCTCAGGAATCCTAGCACTCTACGCAAACCATTAATGCTGTTCTTTAACTGATAGATCCTGACAGAACATACTGTTTAATCCAGGCAGAAGGGTGAAAAAAGACCAGTGTAAAAGTCACTCCAAGAAATTTTCCTCATTCTGCTCTTGGGTGAAAAGCAATAAATAAAAATAATAATAATTTGATGCAGTGCCCAAGCAGGTGCAGTGTATTTGGGAGGTCATCCCAGGTCAGTAGCAGTGGAAGGTCTCTTAGTTGAAGAAGAAAGTGTTCACTGAAATAGAGAATGGAAGGACTAACCTTTATGTGTGGAATGGTACAGCTCAGCTATGCTGGCAAACCCCATGCTTCGTAGCAATAATGGTTTATGATTAATTCCTCCTCCTTCTCTTTCCCCCCCTCTCTCTCTGTCTCAATTCTCTCTGAAAGAGATGACATCCATGAGCAAATCACAGGAAATGGAGCACTCTTAATGTGTCAGGAGGGAGCAAAGGCCTTTCAGTAATTCAGTTCAAGCACAATGTTTTGTTTGCCTGGCCTCTTCTCAGAATGGTTCAGCTTCACTCCCATGGCCCATAATTTCCTTCCCATGCCTTGGCCCTTGGCAAATGTGAAGAATTGAAGTGCAGACTTCACTTTTTTCCTCATTCCACTACTGTTTCTCTGTCTTCCAGGATGCCAGTCAGGTTTCTTCAAGCCAGCGCAGGGCGATGAGGCGTGTCTGCCATGTCCCATCAACAGCCGCACCACCAACAATGGGGCCACCAACTGTGTGTGCCGCAGCAACTACTACCGCACAGACTCTGACCCCATCCAGATGCCCTGTACAAGTATGTCACCTCAGTGGAACTCCACCTTTGTAATCAAAATGCCATCCTCTGCTCTTTCTCAAAGATGGTGTTTATCTAGTTTTTGTTAAACTGTGTATTTTCCAAACATTTAAAGATTGTCCTTCTATTATAATAGAAATATTTACACATAATATGTAAGACCACCATGGTTCCAAAAGGTTAGTTAGACTACCTAGCTGCAGATAAGAGGGTAGTAACAGTGAGAGAAAAGATGAGTTTGGCTCAAGAGGAGAAACTGAAGATTTCATTCATATATTCCAAACCCTAGGGTGCCAAGACACTGTGAAATCCACTACCTGAGGCGAAAATTACATGTAGAGGTTACACAAAGTTACAAATCAGCTGCAAATAGCAACTCCTCCTTAAAGTCAGTGCTTTTTTTCTATCCTTAAGTGTTCTCACAATAGTGAAATTAATTTCTACAAGAAAAATGAGACAAATAGCATCTGAACTGACTTGTCTTTATGTTAATAATCTAGAAAATTAAGAAAGACAAAACAGGCCCCAGTTTTTAGTCCTTTTACATTTGTTATTATTTTATAATCTGAACCATGGTGAGAGAAATCTCCAATCAGAATCAAATCAAATAGCAGCCACTTGCAAAATTTTCAATCTGTAACACTTTAAGACTTTTGCATTCGTAATTCGCAAAATTGGCTTCAAATCAACAAAATTCTCAATCCAGATAGAAGAAATTACATTTATAAATGTGCACACTTTTTTACACATTGGAACAGTAGATAAGCAAATAGGATCTAAGACAATTCTTAGTTCTGTTATATCTCTGTACACTGAGTATGACAACACAGCGTATAGCCTTCAACCAAACCTTGACCTCCTACATCACAGAGAGCAGGTTAAACCTCTGTTGCCACAATGCAGTCTCTGCTTATTCCCTCTGGCCCCAGAGCAGTCCAGGTTACGGACTAGCAGAGGAGGGCATGGCCTCTTTGTAGACACACAGGAGGCTGATGCTGCCAAAGCTGCCTTTACCATTGTACATGCTGTGTTTTCATTTCTGTTTGAAAGCGATGGTGAGGAGAGCAGGAGGAGGAGAGGGTAGAGAATGAGCAAGAAAAAGCCAGTGAGTAGAAGAGAGAGAAAGCAAAAGAGAAAGGAAGATCACTTGAGCCATTTGACAAAAAGGCATTTGCATAAGGCCAGCCCTGAGAGCAGAGCAGCTGTTGTGAATAAGAAAACAGCATCAACGTCACAGAGCTGCCGCTCAGCAGGCTTCACACTGATTAAAGACTGGAAAGGAGCACATCTGAGAGCTCCAAAGAGCTTAACACCGCCCATTACCACCCGCTTTCCCTAGGAAGGCAATGTTTAGGAACAGTTTTGCATGCAATAATGGGGGGCCATCATGGGTTTGCCCTTCAGGACTGGAGATGTCTCATAATGGGGCAGTGATTAAAAGGGTCATAAATGAACTATCAGTTGGATATTTTTTTCTTTTTAAACATCAAGAGGGTGGAGGGTTGCTCTTGGTTATCTCATTAGCCCCCAGAGAACAGGATAGACTAATTAGAACCACATGTCTGCTAAAGATAAATACAGAGTATTGTTTGTTTTAGAAGGGCTGTCTATCCATGCCCTATAACTACATATTACTATCATTTTTTCTTAGACACATTTTTCATGTGAACATATTTACATTGCATTTGCTGAGAATTTTCATCCTATGAATTTTCTTTCTTACACACACAGGGTGAATTTTACTAGTCTTGAATGTGACGTACCTCTCAGCGTGAGCTCTTAGCCTCCAGTGAGCAGTAAACTTGTATTTCCTCTCGTTAATTAGCAGTGCCAAGTGATGTTGGTTTGATGTAGACCAGCATGACGCAACCCTGTAATTGCAAAGTTCCAAATCTTGGTGAAGTTCATTGTTTTTACACAGAGCACATATGAATTAGCTGCAGAAGTGGACTAAACAAAAATTCTGGATGTAATTGCGGTTTGGAAACATTTGTGTTATGATACGTTTCTTGAGGATCCGGCTGTTTTCGAACAGGTTTCACTCCTCTTGAATATTTCCAACCTCTACATCTGTCTTATGCCTTATTCGGACAGTAATGGTTTTACGTGGATAGCCAGGGTAATTCCCTCTTTACAGGTGTTAAACTGTTTGTTTCAGTGTGTTATGTAAAAAAGAATGCTTTATAAGCATCCATAGCATCCACTCTATTAGAAAGTCAATCAAGAATGCCATACAGATAGGTTAAATTGATCTTCACAGTGGCACCTTCAGCTAGTATAAGGCTTCACTTTATATTCATATACATCCCAATGTCATGCTTGTATAGTATTCTTAAATAAATTCACAATGCAATAACTATTACCATGTGTGATGCAAATATCCAGGATCAGAGGGAAAAATGAGAAACAAATACCTTTCAAATAGGGATTTAATCTAGCTTGCAACTATTTGGTGGTGATCTTGTCCTTTCAGTCACATAACACCTGGGTTTAAGCATGTGTATGTGTGTGTGTATCTGTCCCCACAGCCGTACCATCAGCTCCGCTGAATGTGATCTCCAATGTAAATGAGACATCAGTGAGGCTGGAGTGGAGTCCTCCACGTGAGAGCGGTGGGCGTGGTGATGTTGTGTACAATGTGATATGTAAGAGCTGTGGTGGCAGAGGTTGCACGCGATGCGGGGACAATGTTCAGTTCACGCCACGCCAGCTGGGCCTCACCGACACATGGGTCTACATCAGTGACCTGCTAGCTCACACACAGTACACCTTTGAGGTGCAGGCTGTCAATGGAGTCTCAGACCAGAGTCCACATTCACCCCAATACGTGTCTGTCAACATAACAACCAACCAGGCCGGTGAGTTTCTTTCTTTCTTTTTTTTTTTGCTTATGTGTGGTCTGATCATGGAAGCATTAGGATTAGTCATAAGACAAGATATAAATTGGTTGTATTTCAGTACTGCCAAAGCTAGAAGGTGCTGATTAATGTGCTGATTTGTACTAGCATCTCTGACATTAGTGACTGCTTCTGAGAAAATCACAGTTTTTGATTAATGTACTAATATGTTTTTAGTGATAACAACCAACACTGAGACTCGTCTTGCAGACACTCCACAAAATGCATTTTAAAAGATGTGTAGTTTACTGTAAGGAGAGATTTGTTTAACATTTTTGGAAGGAGTCTCCCATGGAGTCTCCCATGTCAGCATTAGTAAATCTCAAAGCAGAACTTGGAAACCCAGGAAAGTGTTCCTGCTGATTCTTTAACATACCAATCTATGTGGGTTTTTTTGTCTTATAAAGCTCTAGAGAAAGAAGAAAGAGGCTAGAAAGAATGTCTGTTTATAGCTGCTGGTAAAATTGTGTATAAAGCTTACAAAGTTATAATTGTTGACAATTTTCTTTGCTATAAGGGGGTTAAAGCAGTTATAGGAATATAATCAGCTTCAGGGTGGTGACTGTAACTCCACTTCACATCAACTGCCAACACATCAACTGATCACCATCCCATTTTCCTATAACAGTATGCCCAGTCTTTTATTTCTTATTTAACTCAGTTAACAACATTTGACTTGTGTGTGTCTTTTAGTTACACATGAGAAAACCAGTTTTGTTCTCTACAATCTTTTTTAGCTAGCTACTGTTAGTCCCTCAGAGCCTTACAGCTCAAACATACTTAACTAAGTATTGTGGAGCAGGTACTGCTATATGCCCTACTCCCTGATTATCCTGTTGTGGTTCACCTTTATTTGACATACATTAGAATGACTTCATGCCTACCCCCTTTTCTATCTACCAGTCCATGATTGCACTGCCCAGCATACAGAACCAAATCACAAAGCCATATTTCGTCCCAAGCTCCCGGCAGTATGCCTCAGTTTACGCAGACATTAAGAATAAGCTCTACAAGATTTGATGTGATATACACAGACTTAAACCATAAACTGGTTTCTGGCACGATCCCAAAACGCTTAGAGCTAGAGAAATGGAGAGACTTGTTTTAAATGGGGGAAAAAGCTTCTAGTTCTGATTAGATAAACATTTTACATCTCATTGATGTGGCAGAGGCATGAGAACTTTTCCCAATCAAATGGTGCTGTAGCAACAGCAGCTGTCCTTTTTATATCCCTGCAATTGTGGTTTAGTTGACGGCGTCCAGTTTCTTCAGAGGCAAAGGATTTGGTTTGTGCTTTAATTGTCTCTATGAAATATGCGCTGGACTGTTCTGGGATCAGATCTCTGTGCGCTGATTAACTTTGATGGAGAGAGGCTTTATCTTTCCTCTCACTCATGTCCTTGCTCGATCCACGTGAAGCAGCGTGCCAGCTCTTTTCTTGCCACCGGAGTCTGGCTTGGCCTCATTAAACCCACGTTTCTGAGGCTTGACGTTATTTTATTGAATGTGATGTCCCACTAGGGATGAAAATCGTCACTTTTCCGATAACTACTCCTCCTAGTTGGCTTGGTGTCCAGTGCCATGAGAAAGTGGCTCCAGGGAGACATTTCTTAGGAAAAAGGAGGTGAAAGGACAGATGTCTGAAGAAAAAGGAAAGGAAAATTCAATATGATGTGGCTTTGAGCTAAAGAACAGCTAATAGTGTGATAAATGTTGCCCATGAGCAGGCTGGGAATGTTCAACAGTCTCTGCTGTCTTCCTCTCGTTCTCTAACAAACACACACACAGACACACACACACATACACACACACACATATA